>JAMKCH010010010.1:0-50707 GCA_023653785.1 Ophioderma brevispina
CGTAAATGTGATAGTGCGATGGTCTGCTAAGCCCCGCCCTTCTGGATGTCCGCGCGCGTACGTCTTATACGGTAATGTGTAAATAGTGTAGTAATTCTTATCATATGTTTTGTAAAGGTGTAGGATGGCCAGTTTAAGCTATTAAGGCGAAGTGAGCCAAATTAAGGATATTGAGTTTTAGGCTTAGTATTTCATGTTCGCGGTTTTAATGCTTTTACACGATTTGGCATGCCTAGTTTCGTAAATATTAGTGTGGTGTTCAGGTTGTTTAAACCCTAATCTATAGGCCATCCGCTTGTTGATTGCCGTCGTACCGATAAATGATTGTAGTGATATAGCTTGTGGAGCTTTGCAGTTCTTTTTCCGTTTCGGTTTAGTTGTGAACTATTGGGCTGTGCAGCCGTCAGCCGCAAGGAGTTGGTGTTTTCTACATGTATGACTCAGCTCCATTCGGGTGTACTTGTATGCCGGTTAGCCAATGAGCTCCTACGTTTAAGTGTCGATAAAGGGCGTATATGGTGGTATTTTAGACAAAAGTCCCTCTAGGGTGCTAGGTGCACCTTAGTGCGCTCGGGGTGCGCTTGGGGTACGCCAGGGTGCAGGCGTAAACCAAGCTTTGTTCGGGGGGGGGGCGCAAAGGGGGGCACATCTATTTTCAGGGGGACAGCATGATTATATTTAATATAATTTTAGTATAGATTATGGCCTATGTAAATCAACTAATTCTTTCAGGGGGGGAGATTCCCCAAAGGGGGCGAAGCTCCATCCCCCCCCCCTTGACCCTCTGGGTTTACGCGACTGCCGGGGTGCGATCTGGTTTTGACAACTGATTCTTGGATTATAACGGATCCTTAACACTGCTCTAGTATTGACGTTTATTGCCGTTTGAAAAGAGTAGAAAAGAGAGTAGAAACAAGGATTCTTCTATTTTAGTACGTCGCATGAAACCAAGCGCCACCTAGACTCCCGAGCGCGCCTAGAGCGCACCTAGAGAGGACTCTGTGCCTAAAATACCACCATCATAGCTAAAGCAGACATTCGCGACTAAAGACTAGTGCCTCTGAGCGTGTGAGTTGCTAGATTTGCTGAGCCTAGACAGGAAAATAGCAGTACGAAAACATGACACAATAGATAATGATAAGAGGAAATAGGGCTAGACCGTATTGCTTAGATAAAGGGCGACAAGAGACAGACATTCGCGAATAATAATGTCTATGGAGTGTGTTGATCTTGCTAGTTTCTGACCATGTCGAGCCGCAGGCGAGACATGGTCAGAAACTCGCAAGCGAAACACACCTCCAGAGACAATTATATGTTCCGCGAATGGTCTTTTTGAGTCCGTTTATCTTGCATATACGTCTCAAAAGAAGGAAATAGCATTTTTTTCTAATTAGTCCGTACCATTTTGAATAACAGTTTCCTAATTTATGGGTTAAAAGGAACATAGGCCTACCTATTTCTTCTTAAATAAAACCACCTAAATGTCCTTTCTACATTCGCATGTTAACGATCTACAGCCAGTAATAGACCAGCGGTAATCTATTGGAGGTATTCAGTCTTTGGGCATCACCTGTATGTATTGTGTTGAATACTAGAGCCCAATCAAATCGAAAACATTTACGTTCAGTATGTTACCATACTAGACACTACAGAATTTGTAATCAAGTTAAATGAGTAGAGACGTTGCGCAAAGCGAAAAGGAGTAATTCGTTAAAATACGCTTGCAGCTACATGCTAATTAAATGCCGCTGAAGCTTGAACGTGTGTGTTTTTAATATTACAATTAGCATCTCTTTTTTAGAATACAGTAATAATTTAGGCATATCAAAGTCCACGTTCATGTTTGTATCCCTAACTTATTTCCAATTTATTTTGAATTAAAAAATATTAACAGTATCGCGTCACTGAATTCAGACCTTTTGAACCCCCCCACCCCCCCCATTCTGTACCATACCACCACTTTTATATTTGAATAGAGGACTGCTTTGCGGCACCACAAACAAATAGAAGCATCGCTGTGCGGCATTCAGTCGCCTGACGAACTTTATCGTTTGTCTCGTGACAATGGCTTTTGATAGAAGCAAATGTTACGATCACGGCGGTGTCCCTAAAGTGTTAGTTATAAGTTAAATAATTCCTCCTCTCCGCCCCCCTAAAAAATGGTACGAAACGTGTAGTATAAAAAACTACACCAATTCCTATTGTGGTTTCTCTTTTGTTTTGTACTGTACGGCCCCATTATTTTTTGTCGTAACAGCCTTGGCCTGTTCCGCAAATAATGGGCAGTACACACAACAAGATATACATGATAACGAGGAAAGAATATAGGGCTACGACCGTAGTATTGGACCTGGATAGCAGCCTGACCCGCACATTTGAATGTCCGCCGCATGTCAACAAATCAGAAGTCGTTTTTTACCTATACCATATGGCGGAAACAATGCATACCCTACTGGGTGCACATATTCCACACATTTTTTCCCGCCATATTGAAAAGGTTTAAAAAGCACTGCAGTTGTACCATTCGGCGACTCAGGACCAGCTATCCATGTGTAGAAGGTTCAGTGGTCAGACAGTGGGTTAACATCAGCCCATGCTCCGTAGCTTATGATTTATGATTTATGCTAGATCAAGTTGTATCAGTAACGGGTGTTGTGGAACTTATGTGGGTTGAATGACAATCCCCCCTTTTAATGAGAAAAAGTAAGTTTGTGCTGGTTATGGGTATGACAAGACAAGTTGTTTAATAAGGGAAACATGGACATTTGCGGCCTGCACTGTTGAAGAGACTATGCTAATTTTAATATCAAGTTGTTATCGTGTTGTTATATTTATTAAATTCACCTATTTTTTGTTCCTTGTACTTATTTGTGTTCATTTTCAAATACGTGTTTCAATTGGGGGCAAAATAGTAGTAAATTGTGTGTCCGCGTAAATTTAAGAAAGAGGAGTTCAGAACAGTGGGTGCGTGGTCATTATTTATTGGGTTAAATCCATGGGGCCGATGATAGGCCTGCGGAACTCCGCGGGGATAAGGTGTTATTAAACAGGGATCTAGTTTTTGTTAGTTCAGGAAGTTAGTTAGTTATCATAATTATGCTGTCCAAGGCTGCTAATGTTCCAAGGAATTCGGCGTTGTATTGTTTAATTTTCCAAATTCTCAGTTAATTTCGCTATGGGATTTTCAGCGTGTCAGTAAATTCATGGGGACTTCCCAAAGTCATCTTGGGTTTATACTCAAATACCATGATTACTAAATTATCTATTCAGTGGATCTGGTTAAAATAAAACAATGGAATAGGGAAATGCTTTTACGATTTTCTTTGGGCATTCTCTTTTGGATGTCATGATGGGAATTACATGCAATTTCTGGATTTCACTATGGGAATTTTTCATGCATAAGGTGGAGAAGAGAAGAAGGGTTGTGGGAAATAAGGGGGGGTGTGGATAATTTAGGGAAAAGCCCAATATGAATGCTTCTGTTCCGAAATCGTCAAATTTGCTTTCAAAATATTGGTCGTCATGGCCATGCTTCTGCAGTGTTGTCACTTTGTTTCTTTATTCTGTGGCATGCAGTTGTTTCATATTTCAATTGTTTGGTATTCCGTTAAACAAAAAATTATATCGCTCGGATATAAAGACAGTAAACAGCATGGTTTGTAAAAATGTTAGGGCCTGGTATCTTGAACTAGGTCGGCATGACTGTACACACTGGGCCATTGTATCTGTTAGAGTGTTAATACTATGGGCCATACCCCGATTGGCAGGCATGGATTGGCCGTCAAACAAAGAAAGTGACACGTAGGATTTAATGGTCTATTAAACATGCGACGGAGGTGATCGTATCATTTTTACAATAGTGAAAAATGTTACTTTCATCAAACTTACAAGTTTACCGGGAGACTCAAAGCTTTAAAAGACATAAAATGTAGCTTATTTTTGACGGATGTTGCGAATAGCAACTTTGTTGTTTAGACGAGAATGCTACCCTCGTAACGCAAGTGAAAATATTTTGTTTAATTACAGGTGTCAAAAAAAAAACCGCAACACTTGGTGCAGGCGCGCAATATAGCTGGGATTAGGGTAATGTAGAGTGTGCGCTCCGGATGATAAAATTGTGAATTTTTGCACACAAAGTTTTAGGCATTTGATAATCCATAAAATTGATGGAAGCAATGCCAAACCCCTTATTGGCCCAGCTGGGTTCAAGGTTTACAGGGTCAACAATTTTAAATGGTTCTGAATATGTTAAAAGCGCACCATGGTGTTTGTCTGGTACAGGATTCCAAAAAAAGGTATATTACAACTTCTCTGGTATAGTCCGGATTATGGGTCAAAAACTGATAAAAATGGTGAAAAAGTCAATTTTGGTGTGTTACATGGGTCAAAAGTTAAAAGTGCTTTGATTCAGTTAATATGGGGGAAATTGTTTCTCTTAGCTTAAAGATTGAAATACGGAATCGTTTGCCTATCTGTTGCTAAGTTTTCACGTATCCAACAAAATGGTTCACAGGTCAATAGAATCAATACTGCCAATAGCTGTTGACGTATTCGCCATTTTGGTTAATAACCAGACACCTAAGATAGTCAAAACATTCTATAGTTCATTCTATGAGCTAAAAAACAATCTGAACCCCCATTTACAAAAAATGGTGTAGCAACTTTTATTATTTTTTACCCCTGTACAAACCAATTGATCTGTTTTAACCATTTTACAGTTTTTACCCCATAATCATAAACTATAAGTCAGAGGTAGGATAAAAACTATACCTTTTTGGACATCCTTTAACCGAATACACATGTGTGCTTTTCAACACAATCGGGCATTTTAAAAATTTTACCCCTGTTGTAACCCTTGAATCCAAGCTGGGGCAATAGGAAAGGGTGTGGGCAAGTGCTTCCATCATTCTTTTTGATTACAATTAAATAAGTACTTGTGTACCAAAAATTCACAATTTCATCCGGATTTGCACACTCAAATCTGTTCACTACAGTCCCCCGCTAATAAGTTTTGAACAAATGCACATGGCGACTTGTCCTTTGTTGTAAGGTAAGGTAGGAATGTATGTTAATGTCCCTGAAAGTTCATAACGGTAGAGTCAATATATAGATATGATCCTAGACTCAAGTAACCGCCAGAAATCATTTTACCAAATGAGGGGGGGACTGGCTAGTAACTACAAATGAGGCCACTGTTACTTTTGGCGGGCATACCACCAATTACGAATCTTAGTCCAGACACCATTTCTATTATTTTTTCCTTTTTTAAAGGACGGGTGCTGCAACAAATTATTAAACCTTGTGAATGTTTTCCATTGGAACAATAAAGATAAAAACATGCATTTTAACACTTAAGTGAAATTAGGCATGTATGATAAACAAACAAATAGTGGCCATATTGTCGAATTGGATTAGAGCTAATCAATAATGATTGTTTTTTGACAGCACTCAAAGAGTTATCTTAACCCAAAATGACTAACCGAATCAATATATTGAATTGTTGTTGAGGTTTTCGTTTTGGAAACATTTTTTACTTTCATAAAGGGTTTTTTTTTTTTCAGGAAAAAATTTGTTTAAAAAAAAAAAAAAAAAACAAAAGCTGTTGCAGCCCAGAGTTTATCGATGACTTGGTCATAATTTTATCTTATATCGTCCTTGAAATTTATTTATCACCAAAATTAAGTCTATAATTACCAGTTTAATAATAATTATGAAAAAAAAAAAAAAAAGTAATGTCAAGTTATTTTGATCAAGTTGAAGTTGTTCTGCAATAACATTGGGCAAATTAAATCTTGGATTGCAATCAAAATTGTATTGGTCATTCGCTGTTCTTCAGTGCCACACTTGTACTACCAGCTCCTCCTTTTTGTAAATGGTTCCTGCGGGTTACTTGATTGTTGGGGGTCCTGTACGTAAAAACTATTGACCCCTATCATTTGTTTCATGATAATTAGCGTAACAATCTATGTTACCTTTGTTCAAAACTTTGCGACTGGCACCAAGTGTTGGTTTTTTTGGACACCGGTACAGATCACTTATTTATTATACAAACAAAAAACATGAACATTAACAGCATATCTGAGGGACGTACGTCGATCGACGATTTCGAAAAGTTGACAAACAAAGTAGACGAAAATCAACATCTGTCACTATGGTTTTCACCCACTAAATACTGGCCCATTCGATCCTGTACAAAAAGGGCGAGATAAAAACGTCATTTTCCTCTGGAACATCTCAGGCCTTAAAAGAGCTAACATCTGCTTGAAGATCACATATCTCCTATACCTACGAATCAATCATGAAATTAGGGTAGTGTCATCCCCAAAATTTTCGAGCTACAGGACCATGAAGACTACATGCACCGTAAGCCAGCCTGCTTGACTTTTGCACCTTATACTCGGGTCATTTTACATTTCGCTTGACAAGATTCAGCCAACCTAGAGTGTTTACAGCTCCATTCACACCTACCCTATCTTGCCTTGCCCTCGAGCAGTTCTCCTGCGCGTGCTGGGCCCCCACCCCCCCGCTCTGCATACAACACTAGGCCAGGGGCCGCTTTCATTCATTCACTCACTAGGTTTTTGAAACAAGTGACAAGATCAATTTGACTTAACGACGGTCAGGTTGGAGGTCACAACTATTTCGCTAGTTGCTATACACAGCTCGTTAAGGTTTCACACCACTAAATACTGCTTCCCATTCGTTCCTGTAACAATGGCGAGATAACTTTTTTTCGAGGCTACTGGACGTAGACTAAGCATGCACCGTGGACCCTGGAGGTCACACGCAGAACTTTTTCCATTCAATGTTCCCTGTAAGAATACGGCTAAAAGTGGTTTTGTCGGATCAAACTAACATATCAATGACAATCTTGTTTTGATATTCCTACAGATTGTAATACTTAATATTGAAGCACCATGATTTGTAACACCAGATCCCTCGCCATTTTCTCTCAGGTTTTAGGGTTACTTAGCGAGGGTCACCAAAACAAAAACCCCCAATTTGCAGTGGGCAGGGACTTGCCGGTTTCTCAGTTTATTTACTGGTTTGAATCCCTAGGGAGCTATGTCATGCAGCATATCGGCGAAAGTCGTATCTTTTTTTCGTTCCATAGTATGATACGTATATAATTTAATTTGATATATTTTTTATCTTAATCACGCGGGCAATTACTTAATACAATAATAATATATATTTTCCGCGTGTTGCTTTCATTTTTGTGCAATTTACTTTATAATATGAACCTTGTATATTGATGCGTACTCTGCAGAGTTTGTAATTTTCAATGCATTGCTCAGGGAACGTTTTTAATCGTATTTGCTATGCAATACCAACCCGACATTTCAACAAAGTACCGAACCCTTATTATATTTTATATTCATTTTGGTTGTTGGAAAGACAGCAGAGTTAATATAATTACGTAACGGATTTATTTAATTATGAAGCAATTAGGTACTAAATATAGACAATGTAACGTTTGAATATTTTTTTTCATATTTTGTTTGTTGGGTCAATTCGGTGCACTTTCTATTTTGACCATTGACAATTAGAGGCCCAATGAAACCACTTGGTCCAGTAGGCAGTTGGACGATCATTTAGGGCAATTGTTAGTCCCATCGCCAGTTGGACTAGTTGCTAGTTGGGCTCAATTGGCAATGTGGGTCAAAAACGCCCTTTGTTTCCGACAAGGAAGCCGTTTTCACACTCCCATTTCTAATATGTGGCCATTACTAGTTCGTCGAACTTGCCAACAATTTTACATGCAATCTCGTACAATAATGCAACGCATACGCGCGGCCAACAGAGGAAACTGGCAGTTGGATCAACATACACTGGATGACGGGATGATAGGAATCCTGACTTCCTCGTGAAATCTTGCTTCAACTGTGATAATTTTACCTATTGTTCCCAACGTGCAGAAGAGGAGACTGCGAAGCTCACTTCAAGAGCCATTGAATCAACAGAACTTTGAGCTACTTTTACTGGTAGTAGGATATTGCAACGCCAGATAGGACTGAAAGATACCAAACTCTCTCGACAACCTGCAACGAAGAAAGTACGAGAAAATTTAAAACACTAACTGTTGGATGCTTGCAGTTAACCACATTTCATCCAATGTAAGAACATACTTCCGCATGAAATGGGAAAGCTCTGGAGTAGCAAGTCGGCTGGACTACACACATTAACCCGAAATAATGAGGAGCCGCATTCTGAATGTAAAGAGGCATACATCACTTTTGTCAGTTTGGGCACAGACCATAACACGGAGTCTAGAAGACCTGTTGGCGTCTGCTCATTGATAGGAATGACCTCCAAGCGCAGTCCATAATTGAGGTACGCAAACTCAACCTCAAGATGCTAATGTTATCTGCGACTGACAAATATGAGAAAACGCGATTCCAATAGGAAGATCAAAAGAGAGCACGTCCATTCAATGATGCGTATCAACAAATTACAGTTGAAGAGAACATGCACAAGTATTATAACCTTCGTCTATCTGATCCCCTTTTTTTGGAGTGAAGGTTCCACCCCCTGGATGTGTCCTTATGTAAATGGTCAAATTAACTACTCAAAAAATTTGAATACCACTATCGCTTCGAAATGGTCTTCTTTCATTGGCATCAAAATAAGTAAAACATCCAGAATATGACATCAGTAATTTGACATCATAAGTCAAGACATGTATGTAAATCTGGATATTGATGCCGCGGATTATAAAATTTGACGATTTGTGGCTTACCAATAGTATAAAAATAGCACTAAAACTCTCCGTTTATATAAAACCTAGTTCCATTTGCCATCATTTCGAGCCAAAACAACCAACCGCATGCAAATCTGGTATTCCTAACTTGGTTTTTGTTTCTACACTTCGTTCTATGGAAATTGACATATTTCCAGGGGGACTGCTTCATCACTAGTTTTTGAAACAATTTGACAGATCACCATTGACTTAACTGAGGGTCAGGTGGAGTCACAACAAAATTTTCGCTAGTTTGCTATACACAAGCTCGTATAGGTTAAATCCCACACCACTAAATACTGGCTCCCATTCTTTTCCTGTACAAATGGCGAGATAATTTTTTTTTCGAGCTACTGGACCGTGAAGACTAGCATGCCCCGTGGACCCGAGTCCGCACTTTTTCAGTCAAGTGTTCCCTGTAAAATACGGTTAAAATTGGTTTTTGTCGGATCAAATAACATAATCAAGTGACAATCTTGTTTGATCTTCCTAAGATTGTATACTTAATATTGATAGCACCAGATTTGTAAACCCGATCTCGCCATTCTCTCAGGTTTTAGGGTATACTTGGCGAGGGTCAACCAAAACAAAAAACAACCTTCATTTTGCAGTGGGGCTGGACTCCCTGTTTCTCACCGTTATTTACTGGTGGATCCCTATAGCTATGTCATGCAGCATATCGGCGAAAGTCGTATCTTTTTTTTCGTTTCCATATGTGGATACGTATATAATTTAATTTGATATATTTTTTATCTTATCAACGCGTCATTACATAAATACAAGGTACTATTATATTTTCCGAGTGTTGATTTCATTTTCATTTTTCATTTTAATTTTAATATTGATGCGTACTCTGCAGAGTATGTAATTTTTTCAAATGCAATTTTCTCAGGAACGTTTTAAATCGTATTTCGCTATGCAATACACACCCGACGATTTAAAACAAAGTTACACGAACCCTCATTATTATTTTATATTCAATTTTTGTTTGTTTGGAAAGACAGGCAAGATTTGAATATAATTCTGTAACGATTTAGTTTTAATTAATGAGCAATTAGGTACTAAAGATAGACAATGTCTTTTGAATATTTTTTTTTCCGTTATTTTGTTTGTTGGTCAATGGCGGTGGGCATTTTCTATTTTGGACCATTGCAATTAGAGCCAATGACCACTTGTCAGTAGCCAGTTGGACTATCATTTAGGCAATTGTTAGTCCAATCGCCAGTTGTACTAGTTGCTAGTTGGGGGGCTCAATTGCAATTGGTCAAAACCCCTTTGTTTCCGACAGCCGTTTTTTCCCACACTCCCATTTCTATAGGCCATTACAGTTAGTCCGAAATTGCCAACATTTTACATGCAATCTTCCCGGGTTACAATAATGCGACGCAGCGGCCAACAAAGGAACTGGCCGTTGGATGCACTAGCACATGGAATCACTGATCACTGGATGAATAGGAATACTGATTACCTCGAGGAAATCTTGCTTCAACTGTGATAATTTTACGCTATTGTTCAACGTGGCAGAAAGGAGACTGCATAACTCACTTCAAGAGCCATTGATCACGAACTTTTAGCTACTTTTAACTGGTAGTAGGAGATTGCAAAGCCAAGAATAGGACGGACAGATACCAAAATCTCTCGACACGAAGAAAGTACAGAACATTTTAAAAAATCCAACTGTTGGATCTTGCAGGTAACCATTTCAATCAATATAAAACTACTTCCGGCCATGAAATGGGAAAGCTCTGGAGGGGTAGCAAGTATCGGGCTGGACACACAATTATACCCGAAAGAAAATGGAGGAGCAGCATTCTGAATGTGGAGGCAAAGCATACATCACTTTTGTCAGTTGGGCTAGAACCATAACACGGAGTCTAGAAAGAACCTGATTGGCGTCTGCTCGAGATAAGAATATCTCCTAAAGCATTCCATAATTGAGGTACCAAACTCAACCCTCCAAGATGCTTGTATCTCGACTGACATAGGAGAAAACGCGATTCAATAAGGAGATCAAAAGAGAGCACGTCATTCATGATGCGTATCAACAAATTACAGTTGAAGAGAACATGCACAATTATTATAACCTTCGTCTATTCTGAATCCCCCTTTTTTGGAGTGAGTACCACCACCGGAGTTCCTTATAAATGTTCAATACTCAAAATAATTTGATACAACTTAATAGCTTAGATGGTCTTCTTTCCATTGGCATCAAATAGTAAACATCCAGAATATGACATCAGTAATTTGACATCATAAGTCAGACAGGTAATGAAATACGGAATTGGATTCCGCGGATGAATTACAATTTGACGTTTTTTGTTGGTTCTATTTCAACTAGTATAGCACTAAAACTCTCCTTTATTAAAACTAGTCATTTTGCCATCATTTAGAGCCAAAAACCGCATTCAATCTGGTATTCCGCACTTGTTTTGGTTTCTCCACCTGCGGCTTGGAAATTGACATTTTGCTGTCTTGCGGACTTTATCACCGACATCCCCCGTCCACCCTTCCAGATCGTCCTAACACTACATCCATCCTGTGGTGCTTGTTTTTGCACGAAAGAAGCAGAAAATAATCACTTAATAATCTTTTGGCGCCTCCCTTTCGGTAGAAGTATGTAAGCTTGCTAATCGGAAGCTGGCAAAGACATTCTCAAGGTCTCCGTCGATGAGCTCAACAACAGAGAAATTTAGAAGATCAAGCAAAACAAATATGGTCACAAAACTTCAAGGAAACGTCATCTTCAAAGGAGATACCCATAAAAAGCTATAAAACTGTACAGAACACTTTAAAAGAAGTCTTCTTGGAATCCCTGAATGCTACTGAGAAATGATCCCAACTATATTGCCTATAAATAACACCATACAGGTAAATGATGAAATGCTAAGGGCATATGGTGTCCTCAGACCTGCTTGTGAATATCATATCGAACAAAGGCTAAAGTGATCAAACCTGATGGGAAAACTAACCATGTGAAATTATTTAATTATTTCTGGTAGCAGTCAGTCGATATTAAACAATGAAAGCCTATGGGGATAATGACTTGATTTACTAAAGGCAATCCTTATTTTTCTTATCGAATGAACGTTTGGAACTTGAAACTACCAATTCAAGTATCCCTCGTAAAATTAAATGTTCTGTTATAGAATCTTGTATACTGTGCAAGTGACCATTACCTTACCCTGGTATCTACGACGCTGGTTTAACCACAAAGTATGCATTGTACGATGGGATTCTGAAATCATCCTCTAATTACCATACCCCCTATTACGCTCTAGAAAGAGCCACATATGGAAGGAGGAAGCGCTGTGGCTTTCCAGCTTAAGAGGAGGAGGAGTAGATGATTGGGCAAAAATTTAAAATACAGATCTCGACTTCAATGATACCATTGCACTACTGTCCGGGGGTAATTCACCAGCGGGAAGTTGAAAGATCGATCGTTCGTCTTTTTTCTCGCAACTGTTGATGTCATTGATAAGTTTTATGGCCGTGACTTTCCAGCCTACCCTACCTCGCACAGTTTAAAAAAATCCATATAGCCCCTTCCATAAGCACTTCACTTGAATGGTAAGAGCTGCCTTTCAAAACGCGATGGCAACAACCATCATCAAACAAAGAAGTATCCCCCAGATCTGCCAAACTATCAACCAAACTAACGAAGAGAAAGAGGGACTCGCTGAAGAGCGCATATCGGGAGCCGTGACAAGTTAGTATCAACTTTGGCCATGCGTTTTTATATAATTTTTAATAGAGAATGACATACCATAATAATCCCGCCAAAGTACAAGCTAAGTTTCACCACATAACCAGATTTTTCAACAATAGTAAACTACTTTTAGTTTATACTATTAAACGAAAGTGCATCAAATCCCGTGATCTAAAGCCCAGCACGAGATGTTCTGTAGTCGGTACAGCTGATATTGGGCCAATCGAGGTGGAATTAATGAGCGCGGAGTGAATTGCCTCAACATCTGCTTACAACTGCAATTAATTAATTTGAGAAAAATAACAGTTTCCAATGGCCAATCATGAAATTTACATCACTTTCGAAATACATACAAACAGTGCATTTTCACATTTTACAAGCAATGTCATATGCCAGTGATGAAAGCGTGCATTTATACACCCAAGATATTTGACAGGGCCGTACGCAGGATTTAATTTAGGGGGGGGGGTGCGGGACTTTGACAAAAGTGGACTTTTTTGTTAAAAAAGTGACTTTTTTTGGTAAAAGTGGACAAAACCCCCCGAAAATGGTCCTCTTTTAGACTTTTAAAACTTTCATCAACAACCACCAAATGTGGCTTTTCCTGCATATTTATCTAAATGTTGGACCTGTTATTTATCTAAATATAATTCATCAAAAAGTCGACCTTTTGGCCCTTTTTTGGAAGTTTTGGTGCGGGGCCCGTCCCCCGCATGTTAAAGTATTCATATTGAACCAAATATGTTAAACGAGTGAACAACACGTAATATTGATGGCGTTCATCTTCATTTTATTAACACAATGTTTTTACAAATCAACGACACTGTTACATTTCCAAGTTTTTCCACTTTGTGCGTTTAATAAATATATAGCATCTCAATATTTTACCATACAAACGCGTTAATCACTGTTTACAAATCGATATTAGTGTTATCTTTTCACACTGTGTTTAAAAACATTTCACCGCATGTGAAAATGTGGTGGAGGTTATAAGAAGAAGAGTGGATTAGGGTATTATTCATAATTCTGCGAAACCGACACTATGTTATGCTGTAGTGATACGTATAACGGAGTGGCCGAGCTTTGAAAGTGCTCTAGTTTTGAGTTACCCCTCCCCTCGGTCCAACAAAACCCACCCACCTTATTGAAGAATAAATATATGAGATTTAAGAAAAATGATGGTTTGGGTTGAATATTTGGTGCAGGGATGATTTCTATAGGCCGAAAAATGCATTTTGGGCTGCAAATTAAGCGAAATTATTATTTTTTTTAAAGTAAAAATATTACATCTTATTTTTAGTGTATCCTTTTGTGGCCGCCAGCTATAGCTGGCAAGACCACTTACAATCCGTTGTGTGTGTTTATGTCTTTTTTTGTGTGTGTCCAAATTGTTAGTTTTTAATGTGTGTTTTTGTGTGTCAAAAATTGTTAAGTTTTTTTAAATTGACCCTCAATTAAAATTTAACTCATTGGACCAAACTTCTGTCATAGGGTGCACAATGTGATCCCTCATATGTTATGTGTCAAAGGTCATGCTGAAAGGTCAAAGGTCACCCCCCCCCCATGTGAGGCAAGTTGAAAATGGGCTAAAATGTAAAATTAAAATTGAAAACTTGCAGTTCAATTTGGAACATACTTTTTGTCATAGTTTCACCAGTCGATCCCTCATATGTTGATGAGATCAAAGGTTCACGTGCCAGGGTCAAAGTCATAGGGCGGCCCACAGCTTATAATTCTTTGAATATAGCGAGCGCGAAAGCCGAGAACCGCGAAATTCTAGTTTGTTTAATTGTATAGGTTTTATACATTGCATAACGATTAAGGTAATACTCGTTCTGGTGATATGTGATAAAGAGGATGTTTTTTTAGGAAAAATTGATTTTGGGCTAAAATTCTAGACCCTTTATAATTTGTTAAAACATAAATAAATTGAAATATAAATGTCAGAGATTGATAGTATTGCATCATTGAATTTAAAATTTGGTTTGCTACGAAATTAATTAATCTTCAAAATCATTGCATGATCTGGGAAAATCCCCATAAGTTATATATGCAAATATTGCAATTTAGATGAGGTAATTTATGCGAATTCCAATTGGTCAGCTAGTGCAAGGTTATGTTTAGCATGATGCTGTGGTAATGTCTATTTAAGACTTGGGAACTTTGTGAAAGTCAGTATAAATGAGGTTTGAGTTAAGTCTCACCGCCAGAATTCCAACAGTAACAAGTGAGCTAGAGTTTTCTATGCTAGTTTTAATGACAATAATGGTAGATTTTAGCTCCACATAGTGCCAGGATTATTATATTTTCAATTCCACGCTGAAGAAGGTGCTATAATAGTCTACTGTCGTCTTTTGAAGCCGAAGTGTGGGAATCAAAATAGTGGGATTCCAAAATTGTGGACAAGGGAAAATCGTGGTGATTATCCTGGACTGATATACTGTGGAGTATTAGTGACATCGAGGACGTATTGTACCTTGTCGTCTGAACGGTGGAAAAAAGTTTCTTCAGGACTGAGAAGATTTCTTATGGGAATATACCATGGATATTATGGTGCTTTGCATGCTGTCATTTTGGAGTCTTCCGCTGTGAGGAATATCGTGAACTGCAACGATTCTGGTGGACATTAGTGGACAGTCTTGTGGACAATAAGTATAGTATAAAACTAAATTGTGTGAAGTGTGGTAATTTTGAATATTGTTTTTGGACATACCAAATTCTTGAAACCAAAACCAAATTACAAAATCATTTTTTAAAATCTGTTTATTATATAAAGTTCAGATCACCTTGGTGCACAAGGCTCATTTTATTGGTTTGAAAAGGTATTTTCTGACCTTTGACGTCAGCGAGAAGTCAAAAAAAATTAACCATGTTGACATCCCCAGACGCATTTTGATGTGACACAAGTGGCATAAATGATGTCCTTCCTTGATAGACAATGAACCCAATGGTGTGATTTTGGCAACATGGGAATGCGAGGATTTGTCTTTACATCAACTCAGACATTTATGCATTATGCACTTTCCTCATCGTAAACCCAAACACTTTGTTCATAGAACCCTTTTGCTTTGTATTTGTGGTTGCGGTGACATTAACCCAATCTTCAACCCGGACCTTCCAAAGTAATGCGTTCAATCTCCTTGCGTCAGATGTGACGTGGCATCACAGCCAGGAGCCAGGCTATTGATTGTGATTACTGCGGGAAATTTGGTTCTCATAATTTACAATGCACTTACGGTTTCATAACAGATGACAAGTATACAACACTTGGTTTGAAAACTGGTTGTCGATTTTCGTTCACATGTTGCGAAAGTGCTCCAAATCCATGCCATTTGCCAATGAAGATCTCCACCCGCAAGCTCAAAACACTGACTGTGCTCTCAACCTTTGGACATGATTCTGAGAATTCACATGCTTTGTTCGGAGGGGGGTCGTCCATTGGTTTAATATTAATGCTATAGATCCAATCTTGCTTAAAATTTTCTGAAACTAGGGACTTAATTGTCAACACAACTAGGTACGTATCATGGTTATAGCCATATTATGAGAGGGCTGGATAAAGCAACTACGGACAATGGAAATTCATATTTCCAGGTTACGGTGTCATCCGTAAAGATAGAAATAGAGAAGGCCAGGGGGGTTGTTTCATAATTCAAAAGATTTTGTTTGCGTTTGTTGTTAAGATCACTTTATGTAAATATATTGAAGCCCTCTGGTTTGAATTACTGTTACCCAAGACTAAGTCAAATTTGTTTTGGGACTATGCTAGGGCACCAAAAAGATGTTTTTTAAAACCATTTTGAGGAAAGTTTATAAAAGTAATCTGATGTTGAAGTTACTGTTAGGGGACTCAATATAGTTTTCTGAAGAAGGGGCGTATCTGATTGTGGAAATCTTGCGCTAAAAACAACATCATCAATGTGAACCACTCGTATTACTAGCTCATCTTCCTCAGCTCTTGATCATGTTTTATGCACTCATGAAAAGATATCAGTCTGGTACTCTATCAGTCGGACTGAGTGATCAATTTAGCACAATCTTTACACCCGAAAAATTGTTTAAAAAAACAATCCAACAAGCACAATATTGTTACGATTAGGTCGCTCAAGAACTAGAGTATTGAAATTTATCAGTAAGTTGAATAATGCCGTTAATTGGACTGATGTACCCACATCACAAATGTTAATGATGCCTGGATAAAGTTTAAGCAGCTCTTTACTGAGGTTCTTGATGCAGTTGCCCCGATTAAAGAGGTCAGACTGAAACAAGCTCTGGGCCTTGGTTAGCTCAAGATATCCTTCGGGTATAAGACATAGAAGCTACCTTACTGCGACAAAATTAGAAGAAAAAAAGGATTAAAGATCTCTATAAGCTTGTATTGTAAAGCCAGGAATCAGCTGATGTTAAACGTGCCAATCAGAGTTTTTTCTCAACAAAATCGAGAAATAAAACAACCTTAAGAAACTTTGGAGTCATCTGAAAGATTTAGGGTATGGGGGACACTAACGGTAAAAGATGCTGCTAACGTAGTCTTGAAAATGGATTCTGATATTTGTTTGGATCCCAGGAGATTGTGAGCTTTTTAACAATTATTCACTGGTGTCGCTTCCAGTCTTATTAGTAAGACTGTAATTCTGACAAGCGTAGCGAGTTCCACAGCTCCCAAGATTGTAGGGCTAACCAGTATCTTGTTCCCACCAATGAGGAATTCATTTTTAAAGAGCTCAGCCGGTCTTAACCCGTATAAAGGTACAGGGATTGATAACATCTACAAGGTTTTTAAAAGGATGGCGCTTCTGTCCTAAAAGTTCCTATTATACTCCTATTGTCAATCTGTCATTACCAGTAATACTGTGCATGATGAGCTGAAACTTGCCACGGTTAAACTCTCCATAAGAAAAACAGCAGGGTTGAGGTGCAATACGGCCATGGTAAATTAAGAACTTTTTCAAAAAATCTGAAAAACTGTTTACTGCAGAATGAAAATTATCTCACCAGTAAAAATTTGTTTATGAATTTCCAGTCGTTTAGGCATCATTTCCACTGACTCATTGCCCTATCCATCCAAAAGCCAAAACATCCAACGGGCTTATACAGGTAAGATCATACTTGATTTACAAAAGGCTTTTGATAGCGCGACCACTCTGTCTTTGTAATAAACTTAAATGTATGGGTTTGTGTCAGTTGGAGTGTTCCGTTCATTATCTTGTCAACAGAAACAGTTGTTAACTTGTAAATGGTGTCACCTCTGAACCCTTAACTATCTCATGCGGTGTGCCTCAAGGAAGGTATTTTTAAGTCCGCTCCCTTTTTGTGTGATATGACGATATTGTTACATAAAGAGTTGACCCAGACGTAAATTGCCGCGACTTTATGCCGATGACAGTGCTATACTGGTTTCACTCGTGATAAATCGTGATCCCCATTATATTTCCCAAAAAAAATTGGGAAGTTTTGGATTTCATGTCAAAAATGGCTCGTTGACAACAAATTGTCTCTGATCTTGGGAAGGAAAGAATGCATCATTTTGGCTCCAAAAGGAAACTTAGAGGGGTTACAGATTGTAAGTGGTCTCTAATGGTAATAGCATTGCATCTCAAAGCCCCGTCAAGTACCTGGGGATTAATTTTGATAATTTTTCTCGGATGACGCTAATGCAAAAATATATTCCAAAAGTTTTTTTTTTTTTTTTAAAACCTTTAAAATAAGTATTGTCTTAATTTGCAGACCCGTAAAACTCTCTGGGTTTTGGCACTTCTCCAATGTCTTTTTGATTACTCTATTTCCTGGTTTATAGTGGTATCAGCAGTACACTGAAGCGTAAAACTTCAAAGTCGACAAAACAAAAAACTTTAGGTAATAAAAAAATTCTTGGCCCCAGGGCTCATGCATTGAGGCATGAGGCGCTTTCCAGCATTGGGTTTTTAAAATTCCATGATCGTGTCAAATTCCAGAATAAATCACAGTCTACAAAAATCGTGCAATCATACCAAGGCCTCCTTACCTGTACGAGGTATCACTTTATTCAGATTTCCAATATTGATATATGATCATTACAATACCAGAGGCAGTCAATTTAATTATGGCGTCGTTCAGTCAAGGGAATTGGTTCCACTACCTTTTTTATCAAGCCATCAAAGAACTGGATTATGATCTTCCTGCTCATATAAATAATGATAACCTTTCCAAGGGGCAGGGATGGTGAAGCAGCCTATTATTTATTATTAATTTATTTCTTCCCCAATACTTTTGTGCATTATTTCCCCCCCCCCCTAGGTTTTTTGGTTTTGCTCGCCACTTGTATACTGTTTTATGGTTCAATTAAATGTTTTTCTATTATTGTCTGTCTACCCAATCCAAGAAATTAAGCCTGATTTGCCGGGGTGTGGTATGAGATATGGTCCTCCGGGCTCACAGTCAGCCCGGGAACAATGGTGAACAAATGGCAACGATCAGTTGACTCTGCAAGCAACATTAGTTTCACGCTTTATCGTTTGTTGTCTATGGAGCCGGACTATGATACCTTGCCGGACTATGATTTCTTTCACAACCGCTTTAATGGGCCATCCTGATATTCAATTTACTACCTTTTTTATAATTTTTTTTAAATTTAATTTTTAATTTATTTTTTCATTACCTGTTGTATCTTATTATGGAGGGCGGGACCGCCTCTCATATGCTTTCGTCGTCGTGCGAGTGTATATCTTAATGTAGCATTTTTGTTACTTAACTTATTGTTTAGGTTCGACACGCAGATTGCCAGGACTTTGTAGGGATGATAGAAGAAACGGGATGTCGATAGAAGGAGAAGGTATAGATTTGAATTAATTGCAATATATCGGAAAAATCTTATGAAGAAAATGTTTCAAACTCGGAATTCTTTAGTGATGCGAGAGATCTTTTAGTAGAGAAAGTGTTTGAAGAAGGAATAAAATCGGCGTAAGTTGTTTGAGCTCGAGGATACCTATGTTGCGAGATGGTTTTCAACCAGTGCAAGTGGCTAGATGTCCTGTTCTCGGCTCCTTACTTGGTGCAGGGGTGTTGACTTTTAATTAGTGAAATGGCTGAGGCAATTCTAGGCATACTTTTTCGGTTTGACTTCTCTACTGTTGTAATATATTATATATTAACCTGTATATAATATAAGGGACAATAGGGATATTTGTAAGGAGAATTAGTATGATGTAATTTGAAGAAAGAGACATCTTTGTTGGGTTGTCGCCTTGCGACCCCGAAAGCTAAATGGAAAAAAATCGCACATTCTTACGTCATAGCTCGTTTGCGAGATATCCACCCGTTTTAATTTTGGCGGTACATCCAACACTCAACTAGGCAACTTTTGGCCGCATTGAACGCATAGACGTATCTACTGTAACAGCTCGAAAAGATCGTCTTATTTCAACTGTTATAATAAGTCTCCTTTGAACTATCATCACAATACTTTTATAATAACCAAGGATCCATAGCGGGAAAACCGATTTTGACTCTGGGCAAAGGATAATCTGCGATATTTTCCTCACTTGTTTCAGTGCCGTGTCTTGACTATAGTTGTTGACCAGGGATTTTTAAACATGGCGCGTCCAGGGACCGACCATATTCAGCTTTGGATACACTGAGTTGATCAAGATGGTAAGCTCTGGGGTTAGTCTTAAACATTCCTCGGTTATAGAGTAATGAATGTGAAGTAGCATGGCGGTGGTGGCGGCCGTGAACAGAAATATGGGTGAAGACATACATGTAGTCCGGAAAGAAAATCCTAGGTGTGCAATTATCTATCAGGGACCCAGCCATGTGGATGTTAACCTAGCGTCGATGCAAACTAAAGGCTATGGTTTTGGCAACGGACAATATGGAATGGAGGATAAGTCGTTCAAAATTTCCGACTTTTCCTCACTCCACCCAATCAAACGCTAAAAAAATCAAAACATACGACTCCGTAGTATTCATGGTATTCCAAGAATGTTCAGATAATTGAGGGGGGGGGGGGTTTTTGGGGGGGGGGGGGGGGGGGGGGGGGGGTGGGGGGGGGGTGGTTGAAAGGCTGGGTGGGCATTTCACTCTGACTTAGTCCTATATTCTGCCACCAAAAGTAAAAGACAAAGCGCTAATAACGAGTATTGACCAATAATAACAGGTCATAGATCTTGGCTACGGAGTAAGTATTCGAGCACAAACCCAGGTACTCGGAAATGTCACTTCTGACACACTTGATCTCCAAACTTTAAGCGACATTGATGTTGTCCTGTATTATAATGTCAACAGATGCAAATTGTAGATACTGTCATAGCACTGATCATGTTATTTCAAGATGTTCCTACTTAAACCTAAGACCAAGTGTTATCAGTGTGGTGCTATAGGGCATATTAAACAAAGATGCCCTGATGCAGCAAAAGGGTCCCAAGTGCTTTAGCTGATCTCAGTATGGATACAAGAGCCGAGTGTTTGATGTGTTCTACGGGACACCCAAACACTCAATCTGTAAAAACACTCACAAACACGACTCTAGTGCAATTCCCCCAGTCAGAACATCTAACCATCCGACAGTCCTAACAGCGAACGAGCCACTCAAGCCTCGATACTTTGGCGCAGGAGGAATTGATTGACCACTGTCTTCAACCCGACAGTAGCAAATCTCCTGAATTACTGGACAAATTTAAAGCGTTATTGAACTTTGAAAAACTATACACAAAGGCGACAGCGTACAAGACTTATCACAAAAACTCTTCTGAAAACCAAGTGTGCAACAAAACGGTAAAAAAGAAGAAATCTAAAAACAAAGAGAAACAATCTCCACCTCCTCTCAATAATTACCAATGTGATAAAAAGAGGCAATCTACAATGAAAGACTTGGGGCAGTTACGGAGAGCTTGCCTTAAGCGTAAAACCAGATCTCCAACAGCTGGTGGGTCTGAGGCTCAGACAAACGAGATAGGCGCGACTATGTTTTCAAGAGGAGGGAGAAAACCCCTGATTCGGCTTCTGCCCTCTGCTACGCAAAGACTACAAGAAAAATTAAGTTGCTAGAGGCAAACGATGACTTTTAGAATAGTGTGTCACTTATTTAACTATTTTCCTTTTATTCTCATTTGTGATGTAAAACTATTTTTTGTTTTGTATATGCTTAATTAATTACACTAATGTTCGTGTTTACGCCATCGTATTAAGCGTATAAAAATATGTTTCATTGGTTAAATAATAAGAAGTGTCATGTTTGTTTTTTAAAGAAGTTGTTTTTTTTTTTTTTTTTTTTTTTTTTTTTTTAAAAATGGTGGTATATTTTACAGTAGTAGTGGTTCAAACCCCAGGAAAGGATTTGATTGGTATTCAAACAAGGTTAATTTGTATAACTAAGTCAGAAAATCTTTGGCAGATAATGATGGCGGATTCTGGGTGTAAAATTATCTCAATGATAATCAATATAATTTGTGGAATGTTTATGCAACTAATGCTCTGCATGATAGACCAAAAACCTTTATGAGTATCTACGTTATATTATTGATGATTATAGTATGGAAGGCCATACAATTCTCGGTGGTGATTCAAACACGTTCTCATCCTAATTTTAGACAAAAATTGGTTGGTGTTAAATCAAAAACCCCATTTGTTCGACAGAATCAAATCATTGCTAAATGACTAGGGGTTGGAGGATATTTGGCGTTCAAGACATTGGTAATGAGAAAAGATTCACATGGAAACAGAATTCTGTCTGTCTACTCTTGAATGCGTTCACTCCCCAAGTGATTGAGCATTGCATGGATTTTAGTATTGAAAATTTTTTCTGCTCCAGTACGAACATTGGCAGTTTTTATTAGTATCTGTCAGAGCCAAACAAAGTTACTAAAGGCAAGGCTATGGGAAGTTCAACAAATCATGGCAAGATAAAATGGAGTATGTCCAGCCTTCTTAAATAGCCCATGATGAATGTATTAATGATACGGTGTTATGTGTCTCCTAAATATTGTTGGGACTTGTGCAAGAACAAAATTATACTTTTACTGTTAAATTGCCAAAAGGTCGCAAAAAGATCGGAAACACAAAATGAAACAGATTGAAAACAAATGCCAGGAGTTATATGAGAAGTGTATATAAAATACCCTGATGATGATAATTTAAAGATTCATAATCATAACTGTTAAAATTGGAATACGAGGTTCTGTATACTCACCATATGAAAGGGATACAAATAGATCTAAAGAAAAATGGATCGAAGGAAGGTGAGAAGTGTACGAAATATTTCTTAATCTTGAGAAGAAACATGTTTCTGATAAAGCTATCAAAACAAATTCATTGCAAAAATTGGCGGGGGACATTACTTGATCAATCTGTCATCTTAATTGAAGAGGTTGCTTATTTCTCAGAGTTATATAAGAAAAAATGTAACGTTTCATGAGAAATGACTATAATAAGTTTTTTGGTGATACCATTTTCCCATTTTGAGTATGCTGATCGTGAGAACGTGTGAAGGTATTTTTAACTATGATGAATGTTTTGATGCACTAAAGCTAGGCGAGAAAAATAAAAGCCCCGGTACGACGGCCAATGGTGAATTCTACGTCACTTTTGGTCAGGCATAGGCCAGAGTGTTGGTGCTGCGCTTAAATGACGCATATCATTCTGGGTCATCACCACCTGTCAGAACCGAGGTATATTTCTCTTATCCATAAAGGTAAAGGTCTTCCTCGTGACCAGTGGACAATTGGCGCCAATGCTTTGTAAATTTGATTACAGATTGCCACCAAAGCGCTCGCAGCGAGGGTGCAAAGAATGCTTCATACGGGGTGATGAATTCTGATCAGAATGGATTCGTCAAGGGCAGAAGTATTCACAATAACCTTAGGCTCATTGAAGATGTTTTGAGATATGTGCATAATTCATGCTTTGGCCTGGTATTATGATTGTGTTGATTTTAAAAGGCTCGTCTGTTTGACAGTATTCATCGTAAATTTATCTCTTTGCTCTTGAAAGACTTAATTTTGGTTGAAATGTTTCAAAAATGGATGTACGGTAATTTTCAGCAAAAACTCCACCCAAATTGATTTCAACAAGGTCATATTTCAAAATTTTTCGATTGTCGTTCCGGAGTTCGTCAAGGCTTGTCCGATTGCCAGTTTGATTTTTGTTTTGGACTGTTGAACTCCTGGCATGCAAAATTCGCCAATCAAATGACAATTCAGGCATTCATACCATTGAGAATTATGAGAAAAAAATGAAGTTGTATCTCCACCTTTGCCGATGATACAACAATATTGTAACTCGCCAGCGCACATGGTGAAACTCAGTTAATGAAATTATTTGATGAATCTCCACAAAAAATGTCGGATTTAAGTGAACCATAGAAAGAGTGATGCTATATGGATTGTTCATAAAGAAACAACACGGCATAAAGGTGGGCAAGGAAAGTGAAATTGCACCCAGAAAAGAATGTTGAAAATTCGGGTGTCACCTTTTCACCCAAATGATTCCTATCGCAATATTCCATGTTAATTTGGGAGGATGAAAGATGAAAAAGATAGAATGCTCATCGTGCGTTTGGAAATTGCGTGTTTATCCATGGTTGGTAGAAACCTGATTGTGAAAACTTGCTTGCTTCACAGCTCATATATGGTTCTATAATTACTTTCCTGATAATATTTCTTGAGAAGCTCAATACTCTGTTTTTCAAGTTGTTTGGAACAGAGCTGAAGCGGTCAAACGTAAAAACAGTGGTTGTGATTATGACAAGGAGGTGGTATTAATATTTCACTATCAAAAATGTACTTGTTCATTAAAAAGGTCTTGGAATTCAAGAAACTCCAATTATTCCGATATGCATGTTGGAAAAATATTCCTCTTTATCACATCAAACCAAATTGGCATGTAGTGTTAAGTTGTTAACTGTAATTGGAAATTTATCAGTTCACTAAACCTATTTGTCTAATATTATAGGAAGTTTTCCTAGCTTCTATTACAACTTGTTTAAACATGGTTCCCCACACAAAACAAGTATTGTGTGACGGTAATATTTTCACTAGTATTAATCAAATCTTTGGAAAAATAATGAGATAAGCTTAACAACCAAAACCACTTTTCTTTAGGGACTGGGTCAAGGCAGGTTTATTTTCTTTGCGATCTGTTTGATGAAGATGGCCTTTTTTTACTCGCTCGATAATATCAAGCGCCGTATAAATCAAAATGGTCGTTTTCTTTTTGATTACTTTAATCATTTCAATGCGCTTCCACATGATTGGAACTGCTCCTATCATTATGCGACTAAAACTAACAGTGGGAATGTCTTGCACACCCAGTCCCTATTGAATTATGTCAACAAAGCTGTTTTTTAATTTAACTTGCTAGGAGTTGAAATCTCTATGTTTCCACCAACTTGTGAAAAGATTGGTTAGGGAAATTTCCTAATTAAAGGTTCATGGAAGAGTAATTTGGCTCACTATCCTCATTGTTACTGATGAACCGAGGAATAATTTCACCTAAATTGGAAAATTTTCACAATATTTATCCACTAAGCTTTGCCTACACAAACTGGGTAAAGAGCCTACCAGTATCTGTTACCCTTGCAATGTTGTTGATCACATTGATCATTTCTTTTTTGAATTGTAGAAGATAAAACGATGTGGCATTAGCCAGTTATATTTATTGGACGTAAAATGTAAGTGGCCAAAAACTTCCACTTTATCGGTGAAGATGTGATTTTGGTATCGTGGCAATTTAGGAGCAGGGTCCCAATGAGTTGTAGTTAATTATTTATCTTGGGTTGGCAAGATGTGCCATCAGTGTAAAATCACAATATGGGGATCACACGAAACCTGATATTTCTCTTCGACCCGGGCACTTGCTTGCGGGGGTATGGGCGTGCTGATTGATGGCCATTAATTTGTCGTTCTTTGCATGTCGTTTCTCTCGATGTTTGAGGTCTAAGTCGGGTGATTTCCAGATCTCCATACTTCTATTCCACGTAGTATATGCACATGGGCACACCCAGGTGTGGTAGTGATTTGGAAGTTCACTGTTTGTGGGTGATGAAGTCACTCTTGTAATGCTCTCTGGGGCGTAACTTCTTCTATTTGCCTTTTCCATGTATGTAGTTGTTCCTTTGTATTTTATGTATTTTTAAATATGGCAATCATAAATAGAATAACAAAAAAAACGAGTGTCACACGTGGAAAAATCGAGTACTATCCCATGATAACATATGGTCCAACGTGGTTAGTTTTAAAGCTGTGTAACTTCATTATATGTTAATGAGGCAGTCTTAACATACTTCATTACTGCGTTATGGGATATATTGAAATCGATCGCATGATTTTATCTCCAAGATTAGCACCTAATCATGTAATTTGTGGCCACGTGGTGAAAGAATCGAGTAATCACTAATGTCCCCACACTACTTGTGTCCAAGTTATCACAAATAACATTGGTAACAGTGGGTGAGCATACCGAATGTGTACACAGCCAATCTGAATCCCTTAAGTCTACTGTAGTTGATGGGATTATTGTGAAATGCATTTAAATCCTTTTTCATCTCCAATTTTGGGCACTTAAAGCACTCAAAAGGCTTCCGTTTATGTTGTTTATTGCATGCCCCATCTAATTGACAATGCGAGGCCTACGTGCTAACTATAGAAAAAAATAAATAATTTTCTTTTGCTGTGGACAAGTTAGTTGTGAAAGCAATATTCAGCACATTTTTTTGAAGGCGCCCTCAATTTTCAAAATTTTATATTTGCCAGTTACGTTGGTAATTGTCTAGGAACTATCCTGCTCAACGACAATGCTAAAATGCGTATTTTATCACAAAATAAGCGATTTTGAATTGAATTGGGATCCCAGATTGGACTTAACGGCAGAGCGGGAACTGCTACGTTTATGTCCGTCCATTATAACTAGTGCCACCATGGTGAAAATAACCTCTAACTTGGCTTGCCTGAACATTAAAAAACAACTAATGGATGAGCGTAGACACGTACTGGCCCATTTCTCGGCTATTACCCCCCCCCCCCCCAAAAACCCCCCCCCCCCCCCCTTCCCTTTGAAGGCCGTTTCCAGCATCCGTTGTATTATTATCGGGATCCCCCGATATAATTTTCCTAGTACCAATCCTTCGGTTGTTACACATAGACATTTTCTAGTTTAACCATTCACAGGGATATTTCTAGCCTGTTACCACTGCAATCGTGTAAAAAAATCTCAAAATTTTTGAAAAATTGGGGGGCGCTCTCAAAAAAATGTCTAAATGCTTTAAACCAGAAATTGTTGTAAATGAGAAAAAATGCCCAAATTGATATCTTAACTGATACATTAGCTGATTTGGTTAGGTATTTGGATGACCATGTCCGTGTAGATTGAAAATTGTGAGCTGAGAAGTAAGTCTATAACTGATATTTTGGTCATTTTGATATATGGTGCCCTTTAAGTTCACCAAAACAGTTGTTTTTGAGTCAGTAAAGTGCAAAATAATCAATTTCCTATCCTATTTTCATACTTTCTTCAACTATGACGTCGTGTAGTGACTTCATATTGGAGGTTTGGTACTCCCAACAAGAAATAGTAACTCCTATCTTATCGCATGTGGTACCTAATTTATAAGAATTAGAGCCCATAGTAATCCCGTTCATATTTCAACTGCACTTCATTGCTATCAGTAAATTTACTGCAATGCTGCACTCCTAATCGATTACTGCAGGTCAACCCAGTTCACTTGCAGGTCACGGGTTGCATTACGTTGCAGTAAACTTGGGGAAATGTGGCATACTGCACCACTGACTGCACCCCACTGCATCTTGCTGCATCGCCATTAAAATAATTTTAACTTTGTTGCAGTACTGCATGCGTTGCAATACTGCAAGTGATCGCAGTGACATTTTGGTAGGCTGGATTGCAGCACTGCACTGCAAATTGTCAGTAGAAGTATTAACGGACCTTAAGGAAAATCGGGCGGGCTTTCGGGACCTTTGCGCGCGGACGTGGGCCGTGCGCCATCGTGTATACGTGTGTTCGAATTTTTGTTGTGGTCTGTTTTTGTGTAAATGAATGTGAGATTTGAATACTTCACGTTATATTTTGGTTTAATAATAGTCATGCCTTTTTTTTTAATAATAGTTAATTTTACATTTTTAAAAAGACATTTATGACTTCTAATATTTAAAGCCATCACATTTCATCGATTTCCTGTTTTTTTAACCTGAAATAATAATAATTATAATAAATTATGTAATTTGATCCAGGTTGATTCCTAATTAATTATTTAAATTTACTTGTAAGATGTAACGATTAATTTTTCACTGTACTGTATTAATTTACTTAAATTATTTATCATATTGTGTTTTGCTGTATTCTATGATGAACCAATAGAGATTGATTGATTGATTATTGCATAACTCATTTCCATGTACAACGAAGGGGAACTACCATGGTTCCGGAAAAGGGCACCACACAAAGATTTCTAAAATGTATCCAGCACCCAATTTATTGTTATATATACTTAATTTGGTCTATTCTTAAAGGCACTATCAGTGGGGATTTGCTAAATCCGAAAATTTAAAACAAATCATCAACACTCTGATGTTTCCATGTCTGTGACAATTCGGGTGTCCTAACATACCCTGCAAGTGATAAGACCGAAAGCAACGTAATAAGGCCAACATTTGATATTTTATTCATTACTGTCCGCACGCGCACGGAAAAACTTACTACAACCGTATTAAATGGAATTGCGTAATATTCTTTTGAACCCTGCTTTTTCTTCTTTTCGTCAATTTTTTTCAATTTGAAAGATAATTCCTGCGAATTTCAAATATTTTGACTCTTCGGGTGGATCACTGATAGTGCCTTTAACTGATAAAAGCCATTGTTTAAACTGTATCGTGCAACACTGTGGAAAAAGCGGCAAAATGGCTACTTTTCAGTCCCAAATTGGCACTCCCGAATTTCTAAACCGATCAATAGTTTATATGTTTTTCTTTCATAATAGTAATGTCTTAGAACAATATATATTGCCTGGCAGAGTTTTGCCGAATTAATCCATTGGGAATGCATTTTTCTGGTGATGTAGGGCTCCAGGAACCCCCCCCCCCCTCCACTATGTGTGTAAAAAAAACCTTTCCATTATAGAAGTTCAAATGTACTTTGTCTTTGTCCGTCATTTATCGTTTATACTTGTGTAACATTTTAACATTTACGCAGCATTCATTCTACCAACTAAATAGGCCTACCGTACATTTAAAATATGGTCTAAATTATAGGTAGGTTTGATAGATTGGTGTGGTCATCCGTGCTTTTTTTTATCCCGGTATATTCCCAAGCTATTTTATACTACCGAATAGCCACATTTCCAAGAGTTTTATTAAATTAACTTTTAGAGTATACTGTAATATTTACCTCTTTTGTTGGCAGAATGTCCGATACTATTATAAAATTTTACAATATCTTTAATAGTATACCATGTGCCCCTAACCCCGTTGAAGTACAATTGCAGTTCATAAGGTATCCTTTTTTGGTAAAACCTTTTTGCCTCAAAACCTCAATTTTTTAGCCAAATTTCGGCTCCAAATCCGGCAAATATTCAGCAAAATTTCAGTTCCTAAGACCCTACCTTTGGGACACTGACAAATTAAGTTCCCAGGCACCCAAGTTCGGAAATCGGGCCCGCAACTCCCTACCTTAACAAAAATTAGAGCCACTCTACCGTCGCAATCGATCTGCATTTAACTGTCATCATTCACAAAAGCCCCCTCCATCGCCAAAGACGCCCGAATAAGGTTCCGGATGGAACCAAACCAAACCCCAGATCCCTCCGGAATAGCGAAAGCTGAGAACTGCGGAATTCTAGTTTTATTCATTACAATGTGGTGCTATTTACAATGTATTACTCGTTGTTAATATTTTGGCAACATAGTTTGCTTATTTTTATATATTCCTTTGATATTGATGTCCTGAATACCAAAATAATCAAATCAAATCAAACATGGTTTTTGAGGAGGAGGTGGGGCCGAGGTTGATATGCGGCTATTCTCCGAATTGGGGAAGGAAGTGTGAAGAGAAGGAGCATTTTTTATGATGAGTGGCAGATGATGAATGGGATGTGCAAAGTGTCGATGAATTGGCCTCTTGTGTGATGTGGTTTTCAGGGACCTGTGGGGAAGGATCGAAGGTTTCGAAGTGTTCACGGGGGGAAGGGTTGGGGAGAGGAATTGGAAGGACGAATGTTGTTGGAGTTTGTGATGAAAAGAGTGCATGATTGGGAATCACGTAGTTCAAGAAAGCGGATAAAAGAAAGTGACATTTAGCTCAGGGAAAATGAGACCGAGATTGATTTTGTGTTAGGAGGAAGGGGAAGAGAAGGAAAATTTCTGAGATGGTTAGGACACGGTTTTCGGAATTCTTGGTTATTTTCAAGCAGATGTCCCTCACTTCCGCAGAGAAATTTCATGAAAACCAGACACTTTTTTTAAAATTGGGAATAAATTCAAAATTATTAGTAGTAACATTTCTCGGTAAACTTCTGGTAAGCAACGGATCTCCTTGTGTGTGGCCACACATGACATTCTCTGAAGGATTTTCGCCACAGAGGTAGAAAGTGTAATTCTAGTCCGACGTACTCATTAATACGGGATACAACATAAAAATCAGGGCACTCAAGTTAGTTGACTCTTCACGCAACATTATTTCACGCTTATTCCGTGGTCTTATATGGAGCCCCGGACGGAAAAATTTCTTTCCGTAGTTAACTTGCATGTATTTCAGCATCATATTTAAAGCCCCTATCAGTCATTAAAACTGAGATTTTTGTCTCTAAAAAAATTAGTGTCAGGTCAGATCAACACCCCTATATTACTTTCTTTGTGAAAAAACAACACTTAAGCATCTTAAAGCCGGATCTCGAAGATGCTAGTTTAAGAATGTTTTAGACATTCGAACGTTTTATAGGCAAACCAATCATAAAAATCATATTCTGACAAATAGGGCAATTTCAATATAACAGTGCAAAAACATCGACGTCATGAAAAATAGGGGCGCGATTTGTTAACATTCGTGAAAGAAAAAAATCGCTGATACGGGCTTTAATAGCTTTTACAGTTAAATTACTAGTATGTATGATCGTTTATATTATTGCACGGTATCGATTGTATATAGGAATGATTTTAGCTGCCTTATTAGTGAAGGTTCTTATCTTTACTTAAAATCAAAACAACGCCAACAAATCCATCGCTAGTTTAGTTGTTAAGATGCCCCGTAATCTCTGCTTGTCGAAGGTTCAAACCCATATCTGCTAATTTTGAGAAAATTAATTTGTTTCGAATTTTGTTAACGTTAAACAACGCTGATGGTGTAATTTCACAAGTTAACAATGTTAACTACCAAACTTAACTACGGAAAAAAAATATCGCGGCCCGGTCGTAGCTCCCGGCGGAGCTAAATTACTTTTAACACCGGGAAGTCTGGCCTACAACTCGTCTCTATGAAAGTTTTCCCACCTCATATTACGGTGGGTGGGTGGGGTGTGTGCATGGATTTGCCTTGCCTATTATATTATTATTATTTTACTATGTTTGTACTTTGTTATACCCAGATAGGCAAAACCCGGGGTCAAAGGGATACAATAAAGTTCAAGCGAATCAAAATTAATCCCCTGATAGTTGTGGAATTGGAAATAAGAAAATATTATGAAAAACTATAACAACTAAATACGAATTCATTTCATACTATTAGAATTCAATTCGGGCATGGAAGTTTTTGGCGGCTAAAATTCATCCAGTAGTACGCCGAACACACACCCAAAAAAATTTCCACTGCACTTTAGTAACCAATCCCCCCACCTCTAACAAAGGTAATTAAGCACCCCTATCAGACAATGAAAACATTATTTCAGCAATTTGCAAAACTAAAAAATTGTATGAAAATGGTTTCTATATGACAAAATATAATTTGTCCATGGAATTCGTCAAAAAGTATTGAATGGACGAAATTATAGTTAGTCAGGACAAAACGGTCTAGTATGACGACTTTCTTAAATAATTAGTCCTGCTGCAAATTAGTTTGTCATGAGAAAAAAATAAATTCGGTCATGCAAAAAATTAATTTGTCACGCAAGAATAATAATTTGTCATTTAATTAGTCAAGTGACACTAGTTTGTTAAGATCAACACATCAATAATCCAGCCAAAACAAGTGTCTAAGAATAATCTCATAAGTATTTCTTATTTCTGTTTTTAAACAGATTAAAATACAATTAAGTAGTTATGATGAGTGATCGCCTGCAACTGCAGTTTGGTGATAACGCCACGCCCCTTCTGAAGGTATGAAAAAACCCGTTATACACGTATCGTTCGTCATGCAAATTCGTCCTCTCTCAGGTATGGTTAGTCGTGCTCAAAGAAGTTTTTGGTCATACATAGCTTATCGTTTTGAACCTTGCGCTAATGACAATGTGCATTTGTCAATTAACGAAAAATACATTTTAATCGTTAAATCGTCCTTCACAGCGGTAATTTCGCACGTTACTAAATAATTTGTCCTGGCATTGTTTTGTGGCATGCGCCCGCAAATATCGTCAAGTGACGAAATAAGGGGAAATTCATTTGCATAACTAATTTATAACCCCTGTTTGACGACTTTTCCACCAAGTTGATGGAAATAATTGTTTTCCGTGTTGTACTTAAATGGAAATGTTAAAAAAATCAGACCCGACCCTAAATTCCAGCTGGCCACCGCCCACCGATATCTAATGGTGCATCCCTTTTATGATATTATTTTGGCCGGGCGAATAGCGACCCGGCTAAGAAACCATGCTTCTCAAAATTGGAAAGGAGTCTATTGTAACTGAAAAGTGTTTTTATTTCTGTGTGATATAAAATGATTGGATACGTGCCTGAAATTTGCTGTCTTAATATGAGATGTATGTAAATGAATGTTCAAGGGACAAAAATGACCCAAAAGTAGCTAACGGCTAAGGTTCAGGAAAATGTAAATATACTACTAGACTCACCTGGAGACTGTGTTTTTCACCATTTTACCATGAATGGAGATACAGCATAAACAACCATTAGCTTAAATGCGTCAAATTCAATATGCCGGACACTGGGTGAAGGTCATTTGTGTTTTCAGGGATGTGTGTAGCTGTATGTCAACAAATTTGCCCTATTGGAAAAACCTGTGTGACTGCTACAAGATCCAAGTCCATTACTATTTATCATCTCTGCCAAACATGTTAGGTTGTATGTATACACATTACAGAGGGTGGCGCAGTAGGAAGCAATACTTCTAACAAGACAGACATGGTATGCGATGGTCAAGGTAAGCTATAGTCCCATATCAGCTCCGCATAAAAGCAAAATCTACAGATAGCAGCATGAGCATAGTATGTGCATTATTATGGAAACATACATATAGTTTTTTTGAAGTCTAATTGACCAAATAATTTAACTTGATTCGAGTACCTAACGTTGACAAACATTGGATTCTTCACTATAGACTTTGTGTCTTTTTTTCTTGAACATTGAAAAGATGAATTTAATTGTGATTTTAAAAAAAAAAGTTGTGATGTGTACCTATTAACAACCCTATTGTTAAGACTATTATGACGAACAACACTACCAAACCACTTAATTCTGACTAATTTGGCCATATATAACATGTGTTGACTTCCCACCTTTCCCTTCCCCTGAAAGGCTGCAGTTGAAGGCAATAGTATAAATGCGGACAGAATTAAAATTGACATTGTATTATTGCTCTTATATAATTTTTAAAATGCCAAAAAGCCATCCACATGCTAATGCATTGGAAATATGTGTACGTACACTTGAAAACACAGGGCATAATATGATACAAACTAATCAGAATGGGACTGTTTATATGTGGCCTTGTTTGGCTTAGCTTTTATATAAGTTGTGATTTAACTACATTATATTTGTCATTCCAGGGACATTGTTATGACCTCCCTATATACATGATACCATGAACTGACCTTATGTTCTAGTATCGTGATTCATTACCTTACACAGGGTGCACTTTTTATCATGAGTTGAGGGTACTTGAACCTTGTGCCATGAATAATTGAGAAGTTTGTAAAAGTATATGATGTGTGGTAAGGGCTCGTTAGAATCTGTGCCTTATTGAAAGTAATGCATGGAGAGGACAATTGAATATCCATTGCCAGTATAAACTTTCGCCAGTTCATTAAAAAAATAGGCTACTGATAAAATTTTAAACAAGATTCAGCAATTTAAAAAATAAATTTTGAAATAATTTTACCTCATAAGGATTGTGAAAGCAGTCAACAATAGAACCTGGAGGGGGGCACTTATATTGTAAGCCACACATTTTGCACATGCCAAATAAATGTTTTTTGTTAATGAATGACATCGAAGTAGGAATTTCCGCTTAACATCACGCTAAACAAGCATGAGTTTTATATACAAATCACATCAAAGTTGAGAAAAGATAAAAATGGCCACTTTTCTGGAAAAATCAATATAGCGGTGTCTCCCATTACTACGTTTACGGCACCAGAAGTGGCGGCGCACGGGGGTGCACCCCCCCCGGCGAACGAAAGGAAAAAAATCAGCGATTTGGGGTTTAAACTTCAAAATTCTTTGGCCAAAATTTAAGCGTTTTTGGAGCAATAATGGGTTAAAAATGTCATTTTTAGATTTGCCTGCCACAGAATTGCACTTTCCCTCCCAAAAAATCACCCCCCCCTCAGAAAAAGAAGTTGACGACGACGCCACCTGGGTTTCTAACACTTATTTTTTTTTTTTGATTGGGTCTGGTGGGACTGTGTGTGAAAAGGGAAGGGGTTGTATTACACTGCTGACATTAAAGTACATACACTTCTGAAATGGCAGTTCCCCCCCCCATCCCCCGTGCTTAACATGTTCAACGTGGTATAAATATTACGCAGTGGATCTGACAAATCTTATAGCCCTACTAAGCTTGATATGGAAAAAAAAAATAAACAAGGCGGTTGATATTAGCCTCACCCACCTTCCTTGCTGAACGTTTAAATACTTAAATTATTGACTGTGAGGGTGTGAATTTGCAATTTACACCGGCGTAGAAACTTTAATCTGGCCGCAAATTGACTGATAAGTTACAGTGTCAAGGCGATTTTCTTCCCAAACACAAACTTGGACTGGATGTGAATACTTGCCAAGCATTTTAGGACTATTCAGTTAACACAGATCAAAATCTTCCAAGTTTAACGGGCAAGTTCAGTGAGTTTGCCGAGATGTTGGAATATCACATCAGTTCCTCTATTACACTCATAAGGGGACAAGAGGGCGGCCAAGAAATTCAAATTTTAGACGTCACCATTGGGTTAACACCGTAAAAGCGGAAATATGAACGAAAAATTCTGATTTTTTTCTATGTTGTCATTAACGGGACGGGATCGTGTGTGGGTCATGGGAACACCCATGATAGACCACATAAAGCGCCGAAATCGGTTGGATTTCTTTCTTTATTATTTTGATTCCTTTGGTTTGTCGCTTATATCGAAGAGGCTTGATTGGGCGATCGCCTGCATGCCATGATTGGCTACTACCAATAGCTACCAATTGGAGGGCCGGCTCAGGACGAAAAAAAAATCATTCAGCAACAGAAAGAAAAAATGTCATACGTGATCATCAAACACAGATGGAACACCAAAATACAATCACAATTTCACAAATTTCACTAACTCTACACTCAACATTCCAACCATAAGATCAAATAGAAACATTTGTCTCCAAGAAACAGAATTTTTATCAAATATAAGTGACGAACTATAATAGAATGTCTTGCATGTGATTGGTGTGATCAGGTGATGTGTGCTAGTATTTGCTAATATTTTCGGTAGTTCCTTCCTGATCTCCCAACTTGTACACATGCATGCTTTAAGAGGTGCGGCCGTGTTATGTTCTTTGAAAAACTGCATGGTGCAAAGTGATGAGGCTCCTAAGTCACTGGATAATAGTTATCTAACTAGCTTTTCAGAGCAAATTCAAAAAACCAACGATTAAAAAGTAGACAACATTTGTATACAATGAAAAAAACTTGTTCTGAATATATTTACTTGATTTGCGTGTTATTTGACCAAGCTAGTTTATCTTTGTTTGGATCTATATTTGAAGAAACCATTTTAATTATTCTGGGTGTGTATAACAAACATTTTTGGTTAATAGGTGAGCTAGAGGCAGAAATTAATTTTGGCGTATGTTACTTATGGGAAAGCAGGCATCAAGTTTATGGTTTATATTCCCTTGTTCCTGTGTAATCATTTCCCACGAAAATGGTAGCATTCAAATGATTCGAGGATTCAGGGCCACGACGAAGATTCCGGATTCGAGTAGTAATTAGTTAATTAGTGCAAATGATGATAATCGTATAACAACATGTTAATTACGTATAGCGTATTAAATTAAAAAGCTATTTAAAGACGAGAGTAACCAGGGTACGTCCTTTTCTTCTGGCTTGTATTGGTGAATAAGTAACACTCTTCCAACGTGGGACAGGCCCAAAAATTCTGAGTGAAGTGACATTTGCTGAAACCATTAGAGTCCAATATATTTTCAGCAGTTGTTGTAAATAAAAATTTGAAAATGAAATGGCAAAAAATCTTATGGAAAAATTCGCTTTGGCAGCGAGTAAGGAATTCTCTGAGCTAAAAGTCTCCAATACTCTTTGGATTGGTATGTTTATTTATTTCCAGGTTTGGAAAATTTCTTTAAAAAAACTTGGTTTCTCGACCGAGAACCTCAAAAAATATTTTATAAAAGTTATTTTGTTTTTAAATTTGCAAATCCAGGCTTGCTGATTGGAAAAGCAATGTTTTCAAAAACACTGCCAATCGAAAAAAAAAACAGGTTTATCGATTCGAAAAGGTATGTTTTTGATATTTGATAAATGCAGTGTATGGGCCAAGTGTTAAAATCGGTGTATCGATTTGAAAATTATTTTTCTTAACTTGGTTTTTCATCAAAAGCTTGGTTCAAGTTATCGGTCAAAAAATCATGTTTTTAAACACCCTTTTTTTTTATCGAAAACCCAGGTTTGTTACAAACTGAGCGTATCAAAATTGATAAACCTAATTTGGCGATTTGAAATCCCATATTTTTATTCAGCCATTTCATGTTTTTTGCCGAAAAAACATTTTTGTGCATTATTCTTGTCATATTCTCCACCAAAATAATCCCTTTAATAACCATAACATCACCAAATTCATGATTTTATCTATTTCTTGTATCAAAATATATTTTCATACCAAAATTGTTTTGTTAAATTAAGTAAAACTCTGTAAATAAAAATGTTTTCTTGCCACATTATTTTGCAAATTGCAATCTTCCACCTTTTACAATGGCATATACACATCAAAACATCTCCATTAATCTGATATATTATATTCATTTCTATTTCTTTATACATGTTTTACCAAGTAAAGTGCAACTCCCAACTAGAAACCCAAGTGCTTTACTTAATGTCTCTTTCATGTTGTCCTTCAACGTCTTTAAAATCATACCGCGACCCGGCAAATACTTGTTTAAATTTCAAAACATCAAATAGGCCTCGAGTGATACGCGGTGTTAAAAGTGAGTTTTAACATGTATTTCAATGGGAGCATTATTTGGTGGTGTGTATTTCAATGGGAGGATCATTTGGTGGTGTGCGCCCTATTGTGGGTAAATGCGTTTAGCAGCTCATAGACACGGCTGATAATTACATATTTAAAAAAATATACAAAATATGTTTAATTATGAACGTTTCTAGTGACTATGAGGTTGAATTACAACGTTTTTACGGCAAAAATATCACGTGCGGGTTGCCTATAACTAGGCCACATACAGACATTAAAAACTAATATTTGCACGGCCCCCGGGCACGGCCTTTGAACCCACAGTACAAAAAATGGTAATACAATGTAGACCGACCTTGACAACGTATTATGTTTGTTCTCTAAACGTGCAGTGTAGATTTAGCCTGGTATTCCTGCTGGAACCTTATAGCGTGTTCACGTGTATAGACGCAATAGGCAAATTGCGTGTTTTGTAATCTTTTTTTTCCAATTTATAACATTTTGGAAAATGAAAGGACGTAAGTGGGTACTTGCGAAACACTTTAAAGGGTCACCAAAAGAAGGCGATTTGAAGCTGGTGGATTTTGACTTACCCGCAATAAAGGATGGCGGTAAGTGAAGTTTAAAAAACACGGCAACAACAGTAGCTATTAACACACCTTGAGCGGAACAATATCTTTCGGGGTGGGGAGGGTAAATATTTTGGCAGCAAAGAGGGGATGAATTTTGGCTGAATATTATTGCAATATTATATATCAAAAGAGATTGGAAGCAAGGCAAGTAGTTAACCCGGTAGCCCGCCATTTATTGGAGCGTGTAGAGTTGTGTAAAAGAATATAATAGGGTCGGGTCACGCGGGTGCGGTATAAATGTTAATTTATATATTAACGCTTCCTTGGTCGCAATGGCGTTGTGGCCATTAGTCAGGAGAAATTGTGGGCACAGGGTGGAAATGGAGTACAGACTTTTTCTATTAATCGATTTTTGCCAATGATGACCTAAGCTAATAATTTCTGGAGGGTGTGCAAATTTTCGTGCAGTGGCATTTTCTAGAAATCCAATATGGCCGCTATCAAATTCATTCACATGGCCATAATTTTATGCACTAGATACAGGTTTTAAAGCATAATGAATCTTTTGGACGGGTTATTGACGTGATTTTATCACAACATTACCATTGTTATGACGTCTCGTAGACGTCAAAGGTCAGAAATACCTTTCAAACACAAATAAACGAGCCTTGTGCACAAGTGATCTGAATTTTAACAGATTTTAATGATTTGTAATTGGTTCAAGAATTTGGTATGTCCAAAACAACATTACATAAAATTACACACTATATTTAAGATTATTATACTTATAAAGAGTTCTAGTGTCCTATGTTGAAGGCGAATTCCAGTGCAGTTCAACGATGATATATCCTCACAGCGAAGACTCCAAAATGACAGCGCATAAGTTCATGCATAAAACTCCTCAGGTAATATATATTCCATGGGAATCTTCTCAGTCCTGAAGGTAATTTTGTCCAGCAGTTCAAGACGACGGGGCTAATTTCCCTCGACGACACTAACGTTCCACAATAATAAAATCCAAGTATTATACCACCATCAGTCTGTCGCTAGGTCCTCATATAGGACCACAAACTGGAATCCCTTTTTGATTCCAAAACTGAAGCTCTTTGGCTCAAAAGACGACAGCAGGCAATCTAGCTATCAAGCTCCGGCGGCATCCAAAGTATTAGATCCTGGCACTATGTGGGTTAAAACTAGCTATTCTATACTGTATAGCTCCAGAGCTCTGGTTTAGCTCTTGATTTCAACTACTGGCCTCAGTCCTTCAGTCACAAGTACTATTTAACTTCACACAGCTAGATTCCCCTTTCTAACAATAATCATTACATCACCATCATGCATAACCATAACCTTACACTAGCTGACCAATAGGAATTCACATAAATTGCACTACTTCATATATATAGCTTAATGGGGGAATCCCCTGAACATGCAACATGTTTTGATCTTAAAGCAAAAACAAGTTGACTCAGTTTCTAAGTTTACATCTTGGGAAATAGACCGTATTCAATAGCCAGCCATGTTGGTGGACAAGATAGACGCATTCCAGTACTACAATACACATTCACCTGTCAATGATCCCTGTGCAATCGCTAAACATGGATCGATTGACAGCTGAATGTATTGTAGTCCTGGAATGTATGCATCTTGTCCACCAACATGTCTGGTGGCTGACGTCATATTGAATACGGTCTATTCCCAATCACCTGTCTAGTTGTCAACAACAGGTGCATCTTGCAAAAACAAACTAGGGAAATTCCCTGCTCTCTTTTTTATCATAAACAAAGTACTTTTCCCGCGAGAAATCTTTTCTCAAATAAAATTAAGAAAATCATATTTTGATCAAAAATTTTGAGGGTAATATAATACCATCAAATCCAATATGGCCACCCTAAAACCCAATATGCCCTGAAATCATTCAATTGACCATAACACATCAAGTATTTGTGATAGAGGCATAATACTGCGCTCTATACCCAGTAGGAACTCATATCTGACATTTCAAGTGTGTTAACAAGCTTACCAACCAAGATGGCAGTACATATGACTACCTTTTAAGATCTTTAAAACCTACAAATTGTCATATATTCATAATATATTGGCCGTCATTTTGAATTGTAAGCATGTTGTCAAAACAAATATACCAGATACGAGTTATTAATGCTCAAAGACATACATCTCATACTTTAATGTAAACTTTAGTAATCATTTTGGGTGTTTTAAATCATTACCTTGCCACAAAAATCCAATATGGCTGCTCAAAAGTAAAATATGCTCTCGGAATCATTAAAATGATCTTAAATCCTCCATTATACCTATTTACGCTACTTGAATACATACTGAACACCTAAACATATTCTGCAGGTGTTCAAATCTGTTACAATTGATCACACTCTGCGAGTGTTACTTTAACACCTCTAGAATGCATTTCCAACTCATCCGGACACGTCAAGTGTTCTGCACATTTTGCAGTTTAGAGGCTTGATTCCAGTGTCTACATGCATGCTTTATGCTTTACACTTATGGGATACATGTATTTGCTCACTAGAAACCCTTATTTGGCATTACTCTGTAATGGACATTTTCAAATTTAAGATGGCAGCCAATACAGCCGCCTTTAAAAATAGTAAAACCTACATTATATGTGTATTATATGTAGTTACATCAACTAATTATTATTATAAGAATGTCAAATGGTCAAATACTTATCCCATAACTTAATTACACCTTTATAATAATAATTAGTTACATCAACTAATTATTATTATAAAGGTGTAATTAAGTTATGGGATAAATATTTGACCATTTGACATTCTTATCTGGAATTTCTGTTTCTTTAACATGCAAAAATGTTAAGATGGGGGGCCAATGTGGCTGCCTTTTTACCTTCTTTAAAACCTATAAATTACGATACATCTGTATTGTATTTAGTTAAGGGATTTTTAGTGATTTTGGACATGGTAGCAGCCATATTGGATTTTCAAAAATGCCACTGTAACAAATTTTGCACACCCTCCAAAAATTATTGGCTTAGGTCCTGATGAACTAAATAGTCCATAAGCCAGTTTCTGTACGGGCCTTAAAATTCGAGTTTGTTGCACCCACCTGGTGATTAATTTTCCAATATATCACCTTAAAGGGGGTGTCCCCCTGACTAGGATTAGGTATGTTTCCGCCCCGAAATGTTGCACATTAGCGCGTTATGCCTAATTCAAAATGGCCACCATTGTTTTATGAAAAACCGCTATAGTATTTTCGGTTATTAGCATAAGAATTTGTCTAGGACTCAACGAAATGTGAAGTTTTACCTTCAGAAAGTGGGCGTAAACATTTAAGTGTCCAATATGCCGCCGGAAGGAGGACATGTTTTGTTAAATTGTACTAAAATTGCAAATTGATGGGTAAGAATGCGAGTAATGCTTTGAGAGCACCAAAAAGAGGAAGATGACATGTGTATATTGCGGACATGGATCTTAACTCATGGTGGCGGCGGGGTGAGGTTATACCCCTCCGGGGGACATAAATCAAGGAAGGAAAAAACGCCCTGCCACATTCTTTTCGCATTATACCAACATAAGGAAAACATTGATAACATTTTCCCAAAAAAAATCTCTGTTTACTTCGAACAAATTGCAGACCACTCAACACTAGTTTACGCCGGGACAGGAGATGATCTCGGCAGAGCCAGTATTAGAGAGGGAGAAGGAGCTGTGTTACAAGTCAGAAACAAAGATTAGCATGATGTGCTCGAAAGATCTTAGGTTCACCATATTTGAATTTTCCTTCTACATATAGACAACTTTGCACTTCTCCTAATGCATGATTTTATTTTTACTGGGAAACACCTATGACGGCAATGAGTAGTTCATTAATACAGTCCACACCCATTTTTTAGATTTTATTTGCATTCGGTTGATATGAGCTTGTTGTCTCCTAGAACTATTATAGGAGTCAGGTTAAAACTATGTTTAGCCCAAGTAGTAACCAGTTATTGTGACAGCATTCTCTTTGGACACATGTTCAATACCCCACTTTAAAGTTTTTTACATCTTGGAAATGATTTTAGGGTCAGTATTCGAAATCTTGTTAAATAAACATCGAAAAGGTGGGGGACTATGGGCTGCTTTTCTCATTGATTTAATACTCTCGGAGCGAATTATAATCACACGCCATCTTAAAAACAAGCCTGTACGTTAAAATATAACAACGCCATAAATTCTTTTGAAGCTCACTCCCAAAATATCCCCAGGTTCTGATTTCAACAATTGTCCATTTTAAGTTCATTTAGCAAAATTATGTATCTTTGGCGGCGGCCTCGTGGACGCCTAAATGTGTAAGCTGTAGCCCCCTTTAGGAAGTTAAAAGGTCGATTATCGCGTAGTCGTGGATCTTAATTTCTATCGTAATGATGAAATTAATGGGCGGGTTTTTTAAATAAAAAAATAGGGCCATTTGGAACAAACGTGCAGAACACGCTAACGTGCAGCTTTTCTGAGAGGAAACATACCTCATTCATAGTCAGGTGGACATCACCTTCAGGTGATATATGGGAAATTAATCATCAGTTGGGTGCTGTGTGCAACGACGAAAATCCATGATGGCAGATTAGGACTAAAAATTATCAATAGAAAAAGTCTGTACTCCATTTCCCATCCTTCAGGCTGTATGCCTAAAATTACCACCTGACTACTTGTAGTCCGTTCAGTACTCAATTATAGTTTAATTAGCCTTCTTTTCATGTAGCTGATGCCGCCTCAATGAATAGAAATGTAGTTAGATCGATTCACTTGCCCAGGTCTTAACAGTTAGGCGGCACGGGTTCACCATCAACGTACTATTGTCAAAGCCGAAAATGTTTGGAAGGGTCATTTTACACGGCTTTCACAAATACCAATAGGAAACGACCTTGCTATTGTCCACATCCCGGGCCACATCCCTGTCTGCATATGGCAGTTCAAATGCCCATGTTATAGCATATGAGAATCAATTCCGTGATGCCAGTAAATGAAAGATAAATTTTCAGAGGGCTTCGCTTTTTAAAACAGATTTATTAAAGTATACTTACAGACTTTTTAGCTAGAACACAATTCAATAATGATTTGGATACTTTAAAATTTGTTGGGATTTTTATAGCTTCAGAGACCAAGCCTTTTCAAACTTAAAAAATTCATCTCTTTTTAATTCGTTGTGTTTAACCCCAAACCCCTTTCACGTCATATTCGACCAACTTAGATATAAGTTGAATTCTGCAACAATAAACATTATTTTATAATGAATTCAGTATTTGGGACCAAAAATCAGGACATTTTCCAGAGTGTTTTCGCCAGTATTGAGGTAACAGCGATTGTAGTGCCTTCTCGTGTACAAGAAAATAAACGCTGTTGGCGTGATCTCCTGATTGACTGTGTTAAGCAAGAGATTTACTTGGACGGCCAATAACCAGGCTGGTTCTCAGTCTGTTATATCTTAAATATAAATAAGTAAACCCACTTGTAGCCCCCAGCTGGCATGCCCTTACACAATAGACTACCAAAGAAGTTGACCATGAAAGCTAAGTATTGAAATTGGCACAAAACATCAAATATAGTCAGGGGGCAAACGTCAACTACTTCAGAAGTTTTGCCAAGTCATTGATATTTACATGGATATTGTTATTGAACCCATAAGAGTTGATTTCAATTTGTTGTCTAATTCTCAGTGACAAATTTTGATCGATTTTTTTTCAAATGCCGCCAAAATGGTAAAAAAAGCATATTAAAACCTAAAATGTTGTGTATTAAAGTGCTCAAAAAATTGTATTAAGTTGGTTTCAATGTGGACCTTATTTGATTAACCAATATTCAGTTGTTTTTCCACCTAATATCAAATTCTCAATGATGGTTTCATCAATGAGGTTTTTTTTTCAAAATGGTGGCCAAATTGATAAAAAAAACCTATAAAGCAGTAGTCATGTATACTGTGCTTCAGAAAATGTTGGGTGTGATTTAAAATGTGGACATGATGATATACTTCATAAGGGGGGGGTTGTTTTCAGCTTTATTGAAATCTCAGTCACAGTTGTCAATGATAGAGGGCACCTGTTTTCAACAATGGCTGCCAAAATGCATCTTCCTGGTAAGGTTTTGTGTTAGCTCAATCCAGAGATCGAACGGGGGCTCAGCTAGGAGCCCATTAGGAGCCCCATTTCAAGTCACATGCTGGGACAAGCGATTTCATGGAAGGACACTCGTGAACATTCTCTTCAAGAGGTTTCATTCAAGACAGGTGAATTAGACACGGTAGATCCACCTGAGAATCATGAGGGACAGAAGCTGGCGGCAGGCGGCAGACTCATGGAGCGGTGTTGCTGGAAAATCCATGTAAAGGGAACTCTGCTACAGTTCCCAAAAGAGGCCTTATATTAGGATTGGCTTTGTTGTCTTGGCACCATGAGTGGTACTTCCTGATGCGGACATTGTAAGTCTTTCTCGTGAAGGATGCCTTGCCTTTCCTCCCAGTCAGCAGCCCTCTCAGAAAGCCTGCTGCCGCATGTAGGATTTGATGAAAGTCGCCATACATCAGGGGAAAGGTCTGAATGGTCACTAGAGGAACTTGAGTCTTATCCGGTTAATCAAGGGGAGGTCTTTCCCCATCGGGAGGTAAAACGGTCCGCCACCGTGAGAGGAAGTACTTTGGGATTCACATCTGTCTGGCCCAGTGTGGGCTATTAGAAGCATGTTGCACCCGCTGAATCTCGAGTGCTACTCCAGAAACCCCTGGGTATCAGCGCTTATCGGGGGAACGCATCTGACGGAGAGATCTGCCCAGCTGATCGTCATTCACTATGGCGAACCCCATCTGGTCCGCTCCCAAGGGAACAGTAGTCGGGAAGCTGATTGTTCCCGCCTCTGCAAAAAAGGTTGATTGAGGCCACTCGAGTCTGTTGAAGACACCTTGGCACACTGTTGGGTTGAGGTGCCATATCACCGACAAGCCCCTGACATTGGTCGGGGCATGGATGCTTGTTCCCCTTCTCCAATAGGGTACCCGTTAGAATGTGCCTGCTCCGGTTAAGATGGAATGTTGGAAACTCGATCCTGTGGCGCTGGCCACCAATAGCAGCTTATGTCTGTTGACAGAGAGTCAGGATGCGGGTACCTCCCATGGGCTCGTTCCCCAAACTCAGCTTGCGTAACTCCGTGTATACCAACTCATGTGTATGTCCTACATAACAGACCTTTTCATACACAGTTACACAGTGCTTTGGACAAATTGGTCGACTCAGGCATGGCATAGCAGACATAGATTTACTACAGTTCGGAAAGGGACCCCTGCTTGTTTATTTAAGTCACTACCGTGAGGTTGTTGCAGCGTAGGGTGATAGTTCGGTCCTTGATTTTGTGAAGAAGGCGCCGTAATGCCAGGCCGACCGCCCACCAGAAGGTTGATGTGCTGCTTTGCAATGGCTGGAGTCTAAGACACTGCCAATCGCAAGCCTTTCCCAGTGGGCTCCCCTTCCCCGTCTGGACGTGTCTATGGTGGGCATGGAAAGCGGGCGTCTTTACCCTTTGGAGAGACGTCTATACCCTTCGGACATCCGGTCTCTCTTGGGCTGAACTTGGAAGAACGTGAAGCTCTAGTATCTAATAAGTAGGGCATTGGGGAAGGACTGCTGTGAGGCTGGCGATAAGCCAAGAAGCCGTAGCCAAAGTTGGATGGAGCCTTCTGCCTGGGAGGTAAAACGATTCCACCACCGTGAGAGGAAGTACTCACGGGAACCACATCTGTCTGGGGCAGTGTGGGCTATTAGAATCATGTTTGCACATACTTGATCTCGCGAGCTATTCTAGGCACCAGAGGATCATCGATATCGGGGGAAACGAATATGCCAAGATCCTGTCCCAGCTGATATTCATTGCGCCGTGGCGAACGCCATGTGGTCCGCTTTCAGGAACAGGATGTCGGGAGCTGGTTGTTCGGGTGATGTGATGCTTAGCAAGGATGGAGTACAAAGACAATGCCAATCGCCAGCCTTCCACAGGGGGCCGTCCTCAGCGTATTAAACGTGTCTAGGTGAGCATGGAAGAGGGACCGCCCAGGGTGAATGTTGGAGATTGAATACACATATGGAGGGCGTGGGGACATTTGGAGGAGAGTGATACCCGTCGACACCAGTCATCTTGGGGATTGAAACTTGGAGAGAAAGAAAAGCTGTATGTATCTCGACACACCCCTTCCCCCCCCCCCCCCCACCCCCCCTAAAAAAATACCCCCCCCCACCCCCCCCCCCCCCCCCCCCCCCCCCCCCCCCCCCCCCCCCCCCCCCCCCTCCCCCCTACGTCGGGGGCATTGGGGAAGGAATTCTGTGGGGCGGGCATAAGGCCAAGAAGCCGTACACAGTTTGGATGGAGCCGTCTGCCTGGCGTGGAGGTCCCGTGCGCAGAGGGGAGGCTGTTGTTCTCTCTGCTGTAGGGAACACCCTTCCCTCTGCCGACGTCTATTGAACAGCCCAGGAACTGCAGAGGTTGGGATGGTTGGAGGGCTCAGCTGCCTCCTCCCAGTTCGATGATTAGTCCTGGAGCGACAAGGTGCATGTCTCCAGATTGAAATGAAGGGCCTCTGCGGATGGGGCAGTGATCAACCAGTCACGAGGTAAACGTAGATGAGCATTCCTTGTCACCGCAGAGCTTCGGGCACTCACCTTGGCTATCCTCGTGAAGGTCCTTGGGGCCGTGGATAGCCTGTAGCGCAGGCCTCTTGAATGGGAAGGTCTCGCAGTTGATGTCTGAAGGATGGATGGCCACGTGTGTAGGATGGCGTTCTTCAAGTGGCGTGCTGCGCTACACAACCCCTGCGTAGATCCGGGGTAGAAGTAATTTTAGTCCGCCGTACTCATAGTCCGGTAACGGTAAAGAATAGGGATCTCCGGCAGTTAGGAAGGATGTTGAAAAGAAACTACCCTTCGATGGGAACAGTTCTTAAGGCTTATTTTAAGGCTTCACAATCAATGTATTTTAAGAGTTTATGACCCATTAAACCCATTAAGTGGCATTAAACCCCTTAAAAAGGTTTGTTAATATTTATGCATTAAGCAATATACAGGGTGAGTAAAAAAACTTGACCCATATTGTGTCAGAATATTTTCATTATCTTTAATTGCTGCAAAGATTATTCCAATCTGCTAAGTATAGGCTGAGTTACATACGTCTTTTGAATCAGTAGTCAGCTTTTACCCCCTATCCACGGATTCCTATTTGAATGCACGGTGGCCAACTAAACAAAAGGACTCCCAAAATGATGATAAGGGCATGTCTATGGTATGTCAAATAAAGTGGGATCTTAAGGGGTAAAAATATAGTGATAGGGGTAAGTTTTATTTGAACCCTTTTTTTTCAAGATGTGGAATTTGGGTGTACAAATATAGACACTATTTAATCTCAAAAGGTGGTCACATATGTCTGTTCCTCATATGGTACGATTCATTCAACCTCAGAGAACAGCTAGAATGATACATGGTATCAAGTTAATTTTATTAGTTTCAAAATGATTTTTATGATTCCGGTGATGAGGACGTAGGAACGTTAAGAGGTCATCGATGATCAATTGTGACTGAATTTTGTGGGGTTGAATATCGTCACATTTATTCTGCATTCAATTAAAGAGCCGGGTTCTTTCTTGACACTGATTGCCTCGATGGACGCCGTTCATGGTAATGTGAATCCGTGGACAGAGCTAGCGCAAAACAGACTACTGGATTCAAACAACTGGAGCCCGGTCTATACCTAACCGAGGCGAATGATCTTTGCAGCAAATTAAAGACAACGACATAAGCTTTCAGATGATACCACATATGTTAGACATTGTATCTACAAATTCAAAATGGCGGGCACAAATGGGTCAAGTTTTTTTTTGACTCACCTGTATAATAAACAAAAGACCAATTTGCACAAAAAAACAAACATTATAAGCCCCCCTGATATGGCATTTCTTAAGGAGGACTCTTTGAAAAAATATGTCCTTTGGCGGCATTTTGAAAAAGCGCCCTCACCAGGTAAAAAAAGACTGAGAATTAGACAAGTTGGAAGGTATCCCTTGTGGTGTTATTGAACACATGAAAGTGAAAAACCAAACTGGGCAAACCTTCTGAAGTAATAATAGCAACAGGATGACATGTGCCCCCTGACTTATAATGGCCTTATTGTTGCCGAATTGCATTGCCACACCACTACGCTTCACAATTGCCTCGTAATGTCAACATAATCGTCCATGCTCATCTTTTTAATATCTAACCCGTCTATTCTTTTGTAATAAATTTATGTAAGGAATGCAAATACACGCTCATTGTGGTATCCATTACATCTCCTAACTTTGATTCAAGAATATTACAGTATCAGACTCTAGCATTCACCTTTGAACTCATATAAAAATGCATTTGACACACGCTTTATATTTTGAATACAGTCTCGCTTGCGACACAAAACCAGGCGCGTGGCATTCAGCTTGACAGACATTTACGTTTGTCTCGTTATTATCTACTTTGATTCCAAAGCATATGATACATCGTGGCAAGGTCCATAATGCAAATGAAATTTTAATTAATTCCCTCACTCCAAAACAATGTCAGGACTGTGTTTCCTCATTCATACAGCGCATTTCTATTTTCGCAGGCCACTTTCGCAAAGATAGTGGGTAGTACAAACCAAAGAGACAAAATAGATAGATAATGATGAAAGGAACTAGGGCTAGATGTATATAGGTTGATAGAACTTGGAAAAAAGAAACACTTCTTCAACCGAAGGCTCAAGCCATACAACCAAGACAAAAGACCCATCGTTTCCTTTTTTTCATCTAGGCCTTATTAAATCCTTTTGTCTTGCTCAAACATTACAATAGCTTTCGAATTCGATTTCGTTTATGCGTGGATTATAAACGTCTACTGAAAAGAATTTTTCCCTCCTCCCACTTACCATCACAACAACAAACCAACTTTTCAGTAACAATATCAATGAAGGAGCGCCGCTCATTCCTACTCCCATTACTGAATGATTGACGTCTATTTGTGATACAGCTTGGAGATTTCGGAAATTCTGCAATGTGTGTTCATGACGTTCGAGAGACTTCTTAGACCTCAGGTGGTCGAAATTATATGTGGCTCAATGATAATGGGGAAATCCGGATGTCCCGGCTATTGGAAGCTGAAAACAAATTTCAAATAGACGAAATTTCCGTTGGTGATGTTGGTGTTGGGGTTTTTTTGTGTTCGTAAAGTTTGGCGCCATGAATCAATCCCAGAAATGGGGTTGAAAGTACTCCTACATTCACATATATTATGCGCGATAAATGTGACTAGTTGAGATGTACTATTTGTGCCGGTGTCACTTGGTCAATTCTGAACCAAAAACTGTCTCATCTATGCAAGGTGACATTAACGTTATACTACACGCTGACATTGCAAATATGCATGGCTATTTCCGGCAGTGAACCAAGTTTGAATTGGGAAATGCCAATGGATTATTGATGCTGTCATAATTAGAGCGCAGAATTGTTTTTGACCTCAGAAGGCCATTTTGCTGCCGGATCAGGCATAGTTTTACATATCCCGTAAATGTACACACAAGATTTACTGCATTCGGGTTTGTGTGTTATACTGAACGCGGTTCATTTAAACTTAGGTCAGTCGGTCGTGGCTTGATCGAGCGCTATGATAGCCGAGAGTCTTATGGTTATTTTTGCATAAATAGGATGTACTACACATGCGTGAAGTGCGGTCGGTGACTAGAATCGATTTACGCATACCACGAACAAACTTCTTCGTACATTACAAATGAAGAGCATCGCTCATTACTCTCATTACTGAATGGTTACGTCATATTTGTGAGACAGCTTGGGGGCTTTCGGAAATTCTGCAATGTGTGTTCATGACGTTCGAGAGACTTCTTAGACCTCAGGTCGTCAAAATTCTATGCGCAATGATAATGGGAAAAATCCGGGATGGTCTCGGCTATTGGAAGCTGAAAACAGAATTCAAATCAGACTTTCCGTTGGTGAATGTTGGTGTTGTTTTTGTGTTAGTAAAGTTGCGCCATGTGGACCATAACACAAGCACGAAAAAGACGTTGTTTAGGTGCAATTCACGAGGAACTACGATTTGTTGACACCAATAATATTAAAAAATAAAACAACAAATTATCATCGGGTGTGACAATTTCAAAAGTTGCACATTTAAGAGAAACTGTACAAAATCTCTGAATAAACCGTTAAAAATCACGCCGGTAATTCGATGATGTCATATGCAATAAAAAGCCACTCATCGGCTTCAGCCAATCACGAGCCTTGTATTCATAACAAGTACCCAAACGATTCGACCCAAAGGCCAATTCGGCCAAGCCAATTCGGTCCACAAGATCAAAAGACGATTCGACCCTCGGGACAATTCAACCTCTTTTGGACGCTTCTACCTTTCTGTTATTATTAGAATAAATTTATAGTTATACTCACCTATAATATCATATCAATAAAAGGAAATGAGCAGGATAAAATAGGGTACGCTAGACGCTGGGAGTGGGACACCAGCTACATAATTCCCCCAATCAAGAACAAAATCTGGCAACATGATACTGCTGCGCGTCAAACAAAATCTACGTAAATTGGCCTACATTCTGCTTTACTTTCAAACTCAAAAATGGATTTATTTGATTTTGAGACTGCTTATAATTTCAAAGGTCAACGCTGACCGCAAATTAGTACCAAAAAATCTTAATTTAGTGCAACGTGTCAATTAGAAAAAAATAGATTTTTTGCAGAAAAGTAAAGAAAAGTTTAAGTTCATAATTTTAATCTACCATGACATAAATTATTTTTATGAAGCAAGTTGCAAAAGTATTATGACAAAATTCTATCAATTAGTACGCAAATGAGCTAATTAATTTTTTTGCATATTTTTGACACATTTATAAATGATAAAGAATAATCATTATAATTACTCAAATGATAAAATTACCTATTTTATGAAAATATTAATTTTAAGACAAAAACAATAAGCTAGTCAATTGCTGTTTATAAAGTGATATAGAAATGTGAACTTTTTCGGTTATACGAAGCACGTGAAAAGCAAAAACAAAAAAAAAAAACAGTTTAGGCTTAAGTGTTCTGCTAACCCCGTTGATATT
>JAMKCH010010011.1:0-59947 GCA_023653785.1 Ophioderma brevispina
AGGTCACTTGACCTGATGGCGTTAAACCTAATCTTGAATCTGTACTCAGATGGTGTTTAAAAAAAAAAGATACAAATGAATACGTAATATTCCATTTAATAAACTCTCCTACACGGAACTATTCATTTATAACTAACACAAAACTTAAAACAGGGCTGATGTTTTTTTAAAAAAAAGCTGAAGAATAACCTATTGCGGAAGGTTTTTGAGTGTTAAATTACGGGAAATTTCCATTGATGGCCAAGAAACACAAGGGTCTGGTTTTCGATCTTGGCTGGTTCTCCGCTGGTCGATGTTGTGAGTAATTAACGGTGGTCGGGTCTGGGCGATAGAGCTGGTTCCCCGCTGGTCGATGTTGCCTGAGTTAGTACAATAGGATATTGGTACATTAACGGTATTGTCGTGGGCGATCGAAATAGTTGATTCATGTTAGTATTTGTATACAGATGATGCCGATTCAATGCAGCTTTAATGTTTATATACTTAGAGTTATTAAACGAAAGTACTTAATATTGATCAATATCAAGTGGGCAATAATCACACAAAGGATGTTACACACACGCCAAGGTTGGTAATTGAGGACACTTCAGATTGTCGAGTGGGTTTAATTTTATGTTGCTTTCAAGTCCTCACTTGTGGGTTAAACGTAACAACATCAACGTATAAGCCGCTTCGGTTTATAAGCCGTGGCACCCTTTGAAGCCTTGAAAACAACGTATAAGCAGATAATACTCCGAAAATTACGGAATCTAGCAACTCCATAGTTCGATAATAATAGAGTTGATAGATAGTTATCATTTATGGCGACGCCATCTTTGATTTCTCAAACAGGCTCAAGGATCGCCACCCAGGTGGCACTGACCCGGCAGATCTTATTTAAACACCCTAAATCTATAATTCAGCAAAAAAAATTGTGTTCCATACTCAATTTTAGGTCGAGCATAAGCTTGGACCATGGCTACTGGACTACACCCTTTTTTGATTCGGGATACGTCCCTGGCTTAAAATGCATGTTCCTTGGTTGAATACTTTATCATATATTTCATGTTGAAAACTAACTTTCTCCGAATTTTTGATTACACCAAGCCAGACCGCCTGTATAGGGATACTCTGTGATAGGGTGCAAAAAAATACATGAAGGTACGTGTAAATATACGTTTAAACGAATATTGCGGGTTTTTTTACCTTATAAAGGGGATTAATTGAATCAAGTATGCTTAGGGTATCGGAGAAAGAGATAATACTTGTTAGGGTACCAATTGCGCTATGATACTGTTTAGGGGTGTACAATTCAGCAAGTACTTGTTTAGGGTAGCTAATTGCCCTACTGATTACTGTTTAGGGGTGAACATTCAAGCGTCGAAAATAATATTAGGGTGCTTTTGAGATGCTTGGAACACGGATCACCCCTGTCAATGAAAAGTGCCCCCCCCCCCCCCCGGGGCAAACGTACGTACGTACTTTTAAATGCCGCCTGAACATTCGCGATCGTTGGCAAAACTCGCGTTTCTAGCCGAGACATTTGCCAAACGCGGGAGTGCGTACTCTAAAAAACTTGCAAATGGTTCGTATTTTAAAACACTACGAACGCGGCACGTGTACCCGGAAAACTTGCGAATTCGCGTTTGTTCCCAAACCACTTTGCAATAGCATGCGTATCCTAGAACTGAACACTTAGCACATGAGATTAAGAGGAGTTTCAACTTGGCATAGACGACGTTTACTCTAAGAAAAGAATCTAGAAAGAAAAAATCTTAAAAACGGTAAAAAAAAAAAAAAAAAAAGAAAAATTGTGTTTTTATGAAAAAAATAAGTAAAAATAATGGAAAAATCTAGAGAAAAAATAAATTAGAAAAAGTTGTTGATGGATCTATGGGACACCGAAACTGTAGCCTTACACGTTTTCATTTATAACACCTACAGTCATTTCTAACCGGTCTTCCTTTACCACAACTTTATTTATTATTACCCGACCTGTCTCCATTTACCACACGTGTATCCTGACCTGTTTTTTTAATTCATATGACCTTTTTCTCATTTAGCTGAACTAGTTTTTATTTACCCCACATGATTACCTGACCTCTATTTTACCTGACCTGTCCTCTTTAATAAATAAGCAAATTTACCACACAGATTAATTTACCTTATCTGTCTTCATTTACATGCGTTTACCTTTGGTGAGCGTTTGTTATTTACTACACTTGCATTTTATTTTAGACAATGTGTATTTGGTAAACACTACCTTTTGTTTTTCGCAACTACCTGTAACTTTTGTTACACTACCCTTCGGAACTCCTCATATGCTTTTGTAATACCATACACATTTTTACACACACCTTTCAATTTTGGGCACTCCTGAAACATGATAGCATTTTTCTACCCTTGTTGACCCAACCGGACCACCCATACACCATGCGTCAGACCTTTGTGATCACCGCCTCCAAGTAGTAACAAGCATCGGGCGGAGGTATTGAAGGCGAATACAAAGCCAATCATGGTGACGTACATGCGGGGTACAATTTTTTTGAAAAGTCAACTCGAACTCGATCTATAAAAGCATGTGGCAACTCGAACTCAAAAACAACTCGATCTCTAACTCGAACCTCTAAAAGCAACTCAACCTCTAAAAGCAACTCCACTTCTAACTCCTAAAAGTAACTCCAACTCGAACTCTAAAAGTAACTCCAACTCGAACTCGAACTCTACAAGCAACTCCAACTCGAAATCTAAAATCAACTCGAACTCTAAAAGCAACTCCAACTCTAATCGAACTGACAAACTCTAACTCGGACTCATAAAATAGTTTTACCCCCCCCCCAAAAAAATTGCTTCAATTACAATGATTTATAGTAAAATACAGGGAAAATCCAATGAATCATGTAGGGCTATCATTATTCTTGCCGTTGTTTTTTAGCCTGTATTCTGGGAGAGGAGGGAAGGAATAAAAAAAGAGGAGCAATTAGAACAATGTGTGGGGTTCTGTGTGGATTTGAACTGGGAACCTTGAGGCAGCAGGCCCCTGGCTGGGGATAGCAGGCCAATAGTGAGTCACTAGCCTGGCCAGTATTTATGCCTACACATCAAATGAGACCTTTCTTTTCTGCTCAGGCACAGGGGGGCCACTTGTACTCAAAGGGATATGATGCGTGAACAAGAAAACGCAAAACAGGGTATCTTTTTCCCAACAGGCAATATACGCGCATACATTGATTAGGCGTCATCAAAAACAGGCAAAAAAGGCCAAAAACAATGTGGGAAAAAAAGGTAGTTTTTTAGTAATCCTGCAATTGTGTGTGCTGTACGTGTTTAGGTATGTAATACTCAAATTAAGGCCGACTCAGAGTTTTCCGATGAGGGCGCACTCAATTTCAAACAAATCATTTTCTTGCATACAATACAGCTTCATTAACTAACTTCACTGTGTGAAATAAACTAAGCTCAAAAACAAGTCTTAAAACTTTTATTGAAATCCGGTCCGGAATTTGTTATAGACACTGTATTCATATGGCATGTTATTACTCTGCATAAATGTTATGCATAAAAACGGAATATCCGATTCATCTCTAACTTTGGAATAAGCATTTTAGGCGACTATATTAGATTCTGATGATTATTTTTAATTACTACACAAAAAGTTATATTAGACATCCCTGAGTCAGCCTTTAAGCAGAGATCAAAATATTGTAAGTAAAACAAGATAATAAAGGTGTAATTTGCGACCACATTGCTTTGCTTACTTGTTTAAAATAGCAAACTGAACTAAATACTTCTTTAGTGTAGCACAAACCGACCAAAAATATTTGTTTAGGGTAGGTTTTTGTAGGCGGTGGAAATACTTGTTTAGGGTGCAATTTGGAAGTCCTTTGAATACAAGTCCCCCCCCCCCGGGTCTCAAGTGTCACAGTGTTTTGTAGGGGTGGAAAGGTTAGGTAACTGTTTGCTCGTATCACAAGTCATTGGTGTGGCTTGTGGTGGTGTCAGGACTTTATTCAGCTAGGTGCTTGATCCGGGGCCGCGGTATCCATGATACGGACGCTCCTAATATGGCCGCTATTTGGCTGGGGCGGATTGGGAACAGTCAGGGGTTGCACCCTATCGTATTCGACATGACTGCGATGTACATGTTAAGTTGTGACTCTGTACATCGGGACCGACGGCTTAACGTCCCTCCGAAGGACGGGATGGCTTTCATGATCCATTGCCCAATTCCAAGTGCACCATGGAGGAGATGGGTATTCTGTATTTAATCAATAGCTGGTTACAGAACCAAAATCCAGATTGATAGTAACCGAATAAATACCAGCAAGTGCAACGACCCCACCGGGATTCGAACCCGGGGATTTTGATGGTACATTTGCGCCAGAGGCAAAGCACCCTAACCGCTAGGCACGCTTCCAGGGTAACGAATAAGACAGGTCAATTCATACTTGATTGCACATTCTTAAACGTGGTGAAAAGGTAAGCAATTTAATTGGCTAATCCCGGGTTCACTTTGATAATTGGAACCAGGGAGTAGCGCTGTATGACAGTATTTGGAGTTGAAAGCACCTTTTCTTTGTGTTATACCGCGTTTTGCTACATTAGTGTGTGCGCCTGCCCACATTGCGTCTTGTTGTGGATGTGGTGGTTCAATTTTACTCACTGGTGATGGCAGTCCTTCCTTGTTGTATTCTAGCATAAGGATCCGAAATGGATTAAAGATGACCTTAATTAAATTATCAAGCCATTTAAGAATGAGAATAAAGGTATGATTTTGGACAAAACCGCGTACTCGCTTTATGACGAATTGAACTGGGCAACACAATTTTTTTGGTGTAAAATGAATTAACAGGCTACTCTTTAAAGCTTTTTTTCAATAACATGACAAAGCTCTTTTATTTACATTGTAAGTTGTTTATTACTTTTTTGATGTTTTTCATTTTTGTGTTATTAAAGCACTATCAGTGATCCCCCCAGCGTGCCAAATTTGAAATTTGCTCAATCGTGAAGGATAAGTCTGAAGATTATCATAACGTTATTTTTTTCTGACTGAAAAAGACAGAAAGAAAACAGCGTGTTAAAGTTATTGAATCTCGTTCACTTACGTTTTGTAGTTCGTCGCCTGCTTTTTGCTCTTATCACGGTAGGGTATGTACGATACTATTACCTGTACATACATATGCAAAAATCTGATTTCTTCAATATTTTTTTATTTTCTGATTAAGCCAATCACTGATAGTGCCTTAAAAAACACCTTTTTAAATTGTTAAGCAAACCATGGGCTCAGTTGGCAGATTTTGTATTTTGTGCTAATTTGCATAAAAAATTTTTGAGTCGGTAGGTTTTTCTAAGGTTGGTGAGTTACGGCAAACAAACTCTTTTTGGCCTTATGGAAGCAGCACAGCACCATGAGCACGTCGCAAGTACAAATATCCTTGTATTAAAATATAACAAAAACCACAATGTTCCAACATTAATGTCACCAATACTTATGTGATTTATATTAAACTATCCATGAAGTACCATGTATTCTACTCCAAACTTTGTTATAAGAACCCGAACAAGATGATATGTAAACAATGGCGATACAGTGTAGCAACATTGCTTTCAAGATTCTGTTGCCAATAATACAAGCTAGCTAGTGGGCTGTAAGACAATATCTCATATACTATCCATTAGAGTACAAAAAAATCAGCTAGCTTGATCAACTAGATCAACATAGCTGTCTGCAGCAAGGAAAAATTGACCTACAGCTACAATGGAAAAATCCTTTCAATACTCAATACCACAAGAATATCATTTACAACGTTGAATGATAAACCTGCCAAGATAACATTCACAGTCCAGAATCACCTTACAGAATAGTTCAGCCTGTTGTTATTTTAGGCACCAAATGGATTGAAATCCCGGATTTAAAAAAAATATTAATAAGATGGATATTAAACAAAATATCTGATATAACTGTTTTTGTCTACTTTGATGCATGACACATTTTCCAATTCCAACTGGTTGCGTTTATTACAGCATGGTTATCATGCATTAATTGCTCTACAACAAGTTTATTCTAGTGATCAAATCATCTGCTTTGAGCAGATGCCCTCATGAGTCAGTTGAGTTAGTTTATTCTGATTCTTGTAATAAGGTGTTTTATCTTACCTTGACATTCATTATAGTACAATCAGATTTTTTAACACTGTTATTCACCATTTACAATACAACATACTGCAACCGTACATCCATCACTTCCCATGTATGAAGATCGTGTTGTTAAAAGGGAGGGGGGGAGAGTGCAGATCACAGTAATGGGAAAGTGCAGAAGAGTCCTTTACAGGTACTAGTCAGGTGATGCACTTAGTCATGATCCAATGCCCCCATTTAGAGACGAGAATTACCACTGCTACTGGGCTGTATTATTTTTGCCATAATACCTAAATTATACTTGCAACCAGAAATTCACATTCATGTGAAACTTAAAAATTGGGGCAGAGGTTCCCCCACAAGGATTTTAAACATGGTACATGTATCAGCTTTAAGATTTTACTATTTCCAGTAACCTGATGCAACACAGGATAAGGAACTATATTATTTTACCTATTACCCTACCCCTATGACCTCTAACCCAAAGCCCAATACTACCCTAAAGTACTCAATAGCATCAAAGTTGTTGAAATCACACAAATTTCAACAGTCCACCAAAATGAAATATGGGACACTGATCGAAGAACAAAACTTTTGAACAACACTCTAATCACTCGAACCTAAAACCTAACACCTATAGATGATATCTATCGCTCTTCTACCAACCCTTCTTGATAGCTCCAGTTGGTTAGAGCGTCGTGTATGTAATACGAAGGGCGCCGGTTCGAATCCGGCAAGCGCACATGGGTTTGTTTTTTGTTGTTTTTTTTTTTTTTCAACACTATCTTGCGCTGGCAATCTCCAGGGAAAGATTAATAAATATTACAACACTCTAATCAGTACAGTCTTTTGCCACTAACTCCATGCTATCTTCTTAGTTAGAAGCAATATCAGAAGAGTTTCCTTTCCATCTAGATCTACATGCAAGCAAGGTAATGGACAAAAAATAATCATGCAAGACCTTGTCCAAATGAAAAAATAACATTCTGTTGAAAGAGTCCAGTGTGGTCTGGTCGATTAAGTATCAGAAATGTGAGCACTCATTGTTTGGGTGAAACTGTGACCTAATCATAAAGTTGAAGTTATTTTGGAAGTGGCGGTGTCAAAGAAGTTAGCGAGGTGTTTTACGACACATCACACTTGTAGTGTTAGGAGGGTCAAGACAATTAATATAAATAGATATTTGACATCACATATTAAATTTATTGCAATACATTAACATTTCGATTTAATTTTTTAATTACTAAAAAACAGTAGATGGTTATTATGCATAATTGCTCTACAAACGTTATTCTAGTGATTCAAAATCATGCTTGAGCAGATGGCCCTCATAGGTCAGTTGCGTTTTTGTTTATTCGATTCGTTGTAATAAGGTTGTTTTTTATCTTACCTTGACAGTCATTATAGTACAAGCAGATTTTTAACACGTTATAGCAACCATGTAAACATACTGCAACAGTTACATCCCAGCATTCCCATGTATGAAGATCGTGTGGTTAAAGGGGGGGGGAGGAGTTGCAATGCTCACAGTAAATGGGAAAGTCAGAAGAGTCTTCTACAGGTTTACTTCAGGTGAGACACTTCCGTCAGTGATACCATATGTCCCCAGTTAGCGAGGGGACTGAGAAGTTACCCACTGCTTACTGCTGTATGATTTTGCAATAAGTAACTAAATTATACTTGCACACCAGAATTCACATTCACTGAAACTTAAAAAAAATTGGCCAGAGGTTCCCCCACAGGATTTTAAACATGGTACCGTATCAGCTTTAAAGATTTTACTATTTCCAGTACCTGAGGCACACAGGATAGGAAATATTTATTATTACCATATTATGACCTCTAACCCAAAAGCCCAAAATACTCCCTAAAGTACTAATAGCCATCAAAGTGTTGAAAACTCACACAATTTCACCAAAAATGACAGATGGATTGGACACTGGATAGAAGAACCAAAAACTTTTGAAAACAACACTCTACTTCACTCGAACCTAACACCTATAGATGATATTATCGCTCTTCTACCAACCCGCTTGATAGCTAAGTGGTTAGAAGACGTGTGCTAGTGATACAAAGGTCGACGGTTCGAATCCGGCCAAGGCAACATGGGTTTTTGTTTGTTTGTTTTTTGTTTAACACTTTTTTTTTTTTTTTTTTTTTTAAGATTAATAAATATATAAACACTCTAATCAGTACAGTCTTTTGCCACTAACTCAATGCTATCTTCAGCAGATTAGCAAATATCCGAAGAGTTCTTTCCATCTAGATTACATGCAAGCAAAGGTTCAAAGGTAATGGGACAAAATATCATGCAGACTTGTCCAAATATGAAAGAAATAAGAAGAAATAACAATTTGTTGAAAAGAAGGCCAGTCTGTGTTGGTCTGAATTAAGTCAATCGAGAAATGTGAGCACTCATGTTTGGGTGATGAAACCTGAAACACTGTGAACTAATCAAAAGTTGAAGTATTGGAGAGTGGCGTGTTAAAGAGTAGGTGAGGTGTTTTAACGACACATCAACACTGGAGTGGTAGTAGTGTCAAGACATTACTAAATTAGATATTTGGACATCAATAGTAACTTATTGCAATCATGAACCTTTATTTAATTTTTAATGACATTTAAAACCGTAGTGTGATTATTAAACATTTAAAAAGAATAATTAAGCTTTTTTAATTTGAATGTAGTAGAGATTTCATGTTGTGATGCATATTCTATGCAATCAAACCAGAAGTGCTACACAGAACAATGCTACTGTGAGGGAGGACGGAATCAGTGCCAACCAAAAACAACTAACAAAATAAGATTTTTTGCAATTTTGCAGCGGGTACTGTGTCTGAAAATAGGCTATGAATAGTTTCAACTTATGAATAATAGTAAACAGTTGTTTTCATTCGCCTAACAACAATTGGTTCTGCATACCCATGGCCTGTGGAATGATCTCATAAAGTGCAACAAGAGCTTTCACATAAACAGGTGTTGTGAAAATGTACAAAATTCTGATTTTTGCACTAATATAAAGCTTTTATCAAGATAACCCCTGTCTCCCCTCTGAAGGATTAGCGAAAATAATGTTGGTATAAAAAAAAATGCCAATTTGTCATTATATAGCAAATAATAAATTCAGCCTATGTTTTACATAGAAATTAAGAAATGATAATCTACTTGTGTTTTTAAATGTCACTGCATTTCTGAAGCCAAAACAAATGTATTGGGGGTCTTACCTATATGAAATCACTACATTTGACACAATATGGATGCCCCAAAATCTTTCTATGCACCTAATAGACTAGGGTAATGATCTCTGCCTACCCTTTAAACACAGAATTTGTCATACCTCTTACCAAAAGTAGAAACAAAAAATCAGGCAAAAATTTAACACAAAACTGTTGATGTCTGTCACAATCAAAATCAATTTTACCTCTTTAGCATAAAATGGAAGTCTGAATTGCTAAAACATAAAGTTAGTTTGCTTTGTTAATTGATGTATCAATGACTTGCACACTGTACGGTAGACATGCCCTGTCAAATATGAAACGGTTCAGGCCAGAATCAACATGACTGATCCAGCAACAATGTGGATGATTTGACCAGGAGTTGCTTCGCTGGCAGCCCTCAATAAATTAGAGAATGTCACAAATGGAAGTTGTTATTTTATTTTCCTTCTTATTTGGTATTAACGGAATGGTGAATTGGTTAATTCTTCAGATATAAGTACATTTATTTTCAAATCACTTTAATTCGATTAGAGAGCACATTGAGGGGTGAATTCTAAAATGAGAGCATCAATGATGCAGAAACCAATCAATTCTTTACACAGCTCTTATATTATTGCAATGAAATATGCCATAATACAAAATTAGGTGCAAAATCTTTGGGGCATTTAAGAGATAATTTGTTCAACTTGTGAATTCTTAAATGTCCATCGTATGATCGCTAATAAGCCTTGGTCCCCAGAATCCAAATATAGTGGGAAGCAGTCAATCATTTTGGTGTCCAAAGAAGCTACTATTTTTCTCATTACCAGACGAACTCTTAGGGCTAAAAGATGTTGTGTTTATTGATTTCTGAGGATATTATTTACACATGTTCTATGGCCTACAAAATCAACATTTTTTCTCACCACATTAACACAGATTGAAATGTTGATGTGTCCTTTGACTTTGTTCTGGATCCTGTGAGCTCATTATAATATGAATGGATCCCAAGGGCATCTCAGCCCCAATCATTCTGTATCATTGGACTTTTACTTCTCAAAGTAAACATATACTCCAAACTAACCTTTGAAAACACAGTCACACGGCCAGAGGGTCAGACAGAATGATGACTGGTATGTGCCCCTCTCCTGCAATCCTTGCGGCAATACAACAAAATGGTTCCAGTTAGAGAAAAGAAACTCTTGTAATGGTTAAGGAAGGTTAGAAGTTCCAATGTAATTGTTAACCCCTTGCAAACCATAACCCACTTTTTTTCGGAGGATATCAACAGAAGCGCCTATTGTTGTGACCCAATAACCCAATGGTAAATATCAAAGCATTGTTTCGAAATTCTTTTATTCAGGTCCCTTGGTCAAAAGAAAAAAACTACTTCCCACCCACCACGCACCCCACTACACAATTCAGCGATGCGCCGATAGTGAGAATACAAAGAAACAAATTCAATTATTACTAGTAGGTATGGTCTGTCAGTGTTTGAGAGTTTGTAAGGAATTACACCAGATTGCAATATTGTGGACAACACTGATCTCAACTTGTTTATGCCAGCATGCCTGTGCACAGAACCAGAAGGGTGGGCTGTATATAGGGAAACTCTAAGCATTCAATTCAGTATGGACTTTAGTGTCATTTTCTTAACTGAGAAGGTGTTGATAATTAAATGGGTGATGAGTATTAAAATTTAACCACAACTCAACACAATTGTGTCATATCGTGTCATTAATATAAACAAGGCGGTTCTCGAACCACAAGTCCGCCTGCTTTCGCGCTTAATTGTATACGAAAAAGACACACACACCAAGTGCAACTGTGCGAGTGCCGGGTGTCCCAATAAAGGTTGTGCAAGCAGATGAACTCCAATTTCTTAACTTTTTTACTTCCCACTATTCATTTGACACACCCTAGGGGTCACACATTTTCCATCGTGGAGATATTCCTCTTGCAAGTTGAAATCCCCCCCCCCCCGAGCTTAAGTCAGATATGTTTAGGAGTGGCACCCCGGGTTTTGCATTTACAGTATTCTTTAATTCCTGCTCTTCATTTGACACCACCCCATGGGGCACCAACATTTTCCATTGTGGAGATATTACTCATGAGAACTCCTCAACAACATAACTAGATGTTTAGGAAGTAGCACCGCCCGGGTTGCATTTGATAGTATTTCTATACCTCTCATCTTTCATTTGAGCAACCCTAGGGGTCACAACATTTTCATCGTGGAGATATTATCTTGAAAATTCCCCACATGAGCACAAGTATAGATGGTTAGGAGTAGCACCCCCGGGTTTGCATTTATAGTATTCCTTATTTCCTGCTCTTTCATTTGAACCACCCCCGGGCCACCATTTTTCCATTATAGATATATTAATCATGAAAAGTCTGCCAAAAATCCCTTAAAATTCACTCAATTTAGTAAAAATATGAAAATTTATTCAATTGGCAACACTATTTTTGGGGGAAACAAAAACTGACCACTTTTAAATTTGAGTCGCCTCGTGGTCCAGAAGCGGTGAAATGCACAATTTTGGCGTAGTTCACATTTTCCAAGAATGTAAACAGGCTGGCACCCCATAAGACTGACCAGAAGTAGAAAAACCATTTCAATGAAAACATGGCACATCTAAGCTATATATATTGATGTTAATACCTTCGTTGTGGTGGTGTACTCCCCCCTTTTTTGATAAGTCTTCTTGTTTTTGTACACCTGTTTTTTACACCACAATCACACACGCCATATACTGCCAAATAAACACATGCTGACCTAATTTATTGTAAGGTAAACCAACTTCCTGAATCAATTCCTTTTTGAAGGTGTAGTAATTCACACTGACCATTGACAACCTGAGAAAATTTGGTTGAAATGGCCAAGCATTTAGCATTAGTTGCAATTTTAAAATAATCAAACAATGCCCCTTAAAGGGCGTGATGCCTTTAACCTACTTATAAAAAAAAAAAATAACACCAAAACATGGTTTCATTCATAGTACGTATTGGTATCAATGTAAAATCTTCATGAAGCAGTATTTTATTAGCCGTATATTTGATAAAATTTGGCATAATATCATGTGTTTGGACGGACTTTCAAAGGAAATTCCAAAACGAAAGAGGATTGTCGCGCTGGCGCGATGACCCGCGTGTGACGTCCGAGTAACAATACGCGATAGCGTCATGATCGTCACCGTGGAACGGACGTGCGCGTGGTCCCCATTTTTTTCGTGCATCCGTACACAGTTGACTTATGCGTCGTACGTTTGTTCATGATGGCAAAATTTTGTCTTGATTTGCTGCCTTAAAATTACGATATAATGCTCTGTTTGTCGACGGCTGCACAGCGGCGACCGTACCGATAGGGAGAATCAGAACAGAATAGCTTTTAATAATCAAGTTATCAGACAAAGAAACGACATGATGAGATCCCTGCCTGTGCGGTGCGGTTAGCCACTGTGAGCCTTTGTTTACAACGTGTTACTCTGACTTCAAGTTAACGGGGTCAATCCAACTCCAGCATCTGGATACACGTTCTCGAAAACAGGAGAAGCCCTGTCAGTTTGGGTATATTTATCCTTGAAATTTTAACACTTTTTCCCGATGTTCACTTTTAGAAATATCTGTGTGCGCTATGATCATATCTGTTTAGGTACGAAAATGAAGAAATTAAGAAAATGTCTACTCAGCCATGGGGTCCATGACCGTTAAGTGGCCACATGCATTTTTGACCACAATTATTATTCTCACAAAAGATGTTACCATTAGTAGTCTCAGGTCGCGAAGACTCTTTGGCATATCCAATGTACCCTTAAGCGATACAGCAATTACGCATATTTATTGATCATTGCATCAAACAATGCCCCTTTCATTGATCCCTTGTCACTTTGACCGCAAATGTGATTCATACAAAAATGCGGCATAGAAGTCTCATGTAGCAAAGGAATTTTGCATATCCAATGTACCATTTCAGTGATACATCAATTATGCTAATTTAATTAGATCTTGGAGCAAAAATGCCCCTTTATCGGCCCCACATGCACTTTGCCCCAATTATGATCACCCAAAAGGTGCATGGCCTAGTATTCTTTATGCAGCGAAGGAAATTTTGCCTATCCGATGTAGGTTTCAGAGATAGTAAATTTACGCATATTTAATTAGCTCCATTTGCCACCTAAGCCGCTTGTATCACACACGCTCAAATTGGAAAAAGATGCGCACCATGATGGCTGTTTCATGCAGTGATGGAATTTTCCGTATCCAATGTACCGTTTCAAAATTATAGCAATTACGCGTTTTTTGCATATTAAATTAGCTCATTTGCATACGTAAATTTGGCCCGAAATCGCCGAAATCTAATCAGTTCAAGAACTCTCCAGCCCGCTCCTTCCACCAAGTACATCATCATCCGCCTTACGGACACCCAGAAAAACTTGTACACAAGCCTGGGGAAAATTTTCGTTAATTATGCAAATTAGATACTTAATTAGCATATTTTACGCCCAAATCTAATCAGGTTCGAGGAAAACTCGTGGACCTGTTCTTTCCACCCCCCCCCCCAAGTTACATAATATAACCTTACGGAAACTCCAGGATAAACGTACACAAGGCCCGTGAACACGGCGTCCGGCAGGCAGGGACAGCATGACAGGGGGGGGGAAACCAGAAAGACAGACAGACGGAACGGACGGACGGACAGACAGACAGAACAGACAGACAGACAGACAGACAGACAGGGACAGACAGACAGACAGACAAGTGATTACATGTCTATGCCGAACAAATTTCAGGCGAGACAAAAAATTGACATATACATATACGACGTATGTAAAATTCACTTCAATAATTCAAATTACAACAATATAAAACGATTACAAATCATTTAAACTGATGAACCAGATCAATCACCCATCCATGTATCAAACAAGAAAAACCCATTGACTGCAACAATACACATAGAAAAAACATATCTACAGAAAAACAAGTACAAGAGATATACTGACAAAATAATTCATACTTATATACTCATCTATCTATCTAACGGCCGCAGCCCAAGAGGATGTTCACCATTGTAGCGCCAAAGTCCTGTTGTCATGAAGGTGGGGAGTCAGATCGATCCTGCTGGATGTCTCGAGTGATCACATCAATGTAGTTTGAAGGGGCGACGACCCCTGTTTGGCACGGTAACTTCCAACATGTGACGTCAGGGTGCCCAAAGAAAAATTGCACAGCACCTTCAATAATAAGCCAAGCCTTCTAGAAAGTGACATAACATGGGTGACTTATGCGTCCACAATTCGAAGGTATGTTAGTTCCAAACGATGATAAGCGAAGATTTCAAATGGTGACAAAGTGATATGATGAACAAGTTTGGGAATTTTCTCAGTATATATTTTCATTGTTGAGACACTGGCACATTTTGACATGAAGATGCCTCAAAAATTATGTTCAACTCATTGTTCAAGCCATATTTTTTGTATGATTGCAATGAGTTTACATATGTTAACACCTACCTGAAAATGATATAAATCCAAATCAACACTTCTCTATGTAAATTGAATGATTTTGTGAAGAAACCTATTCATTTATTAGTACCTAGTTCACGTGTTAAACCACAAGAAAAGAAACAAAGAGTAATTCCCTTTGGAGGCACATGTTTAAAAGGATCTGTACCAACTTAGTGGTTATACACTCAATGAGTAGGCAGCAAGGATGTAATAAGGGAATTTTTAACACATTTGATAACAATTTCAGTGCATTACAAATGGAAACGGGGAAGAAACACATTGAAGGGATTATATTTTGTGAAACATAAGCCTGTGTCTTAAAAGATAACATCTCCAGCAAGCTCAAGATAGACTTTTAAGATGAGAAAGTACTTCTTAACTCTATGCATAGTGCCTAAGGAGGTACACCATGCACCCCTTTATTTTTCAAAACTATTTTTACCCTAACAGCGTCAAAGGCCCACCTTCATAGACTTAGAAGGATGAGATTTTAGGTAGTAGTAGTAAATCCAGTTTTAAATATGGTTTTGTCCCTGTGGAACCGAGGGTGGCTTAGATTCACCTCACACATGTGGCAACCGCCCTTACTTCCAATTCAATGCATCTACATCCTCAACCCACCACTCCTCATCTCATCCTCCCACTTGCTTCTTCAAAGTCTTCTTTGGATGTCCTCTCCTCCATCAAACCTCCCACTCAAACAAAAAACCCTCTTAAAAACATGCCCTCATCCTTCCAGTATACAATTACTTCTATTTAGCATGTTTAGGGTCCAGGAGGATCCATGATAAAAAAAACATTAGCGCAGATTTTGCATTATCACATTGTGTGGAAACAAAACAGATGTTGTTATTTTTCTACAAGAAGATTGTTAAAAATATACACCAGAGAGGAACTATGTGAAGTGCAAAGATTCAAGTGAGGGACAATACAGGGCTAGTGGGCAGTCTCATACTTAAGGCACCAAACATCACAGGCCAGATCCAGCTGATGAAGGTGTGAAAGGAAAAATTTTCAGATAAGAGCAATGCTGCAGAGCTACTGATGTGCAAAGATTAGTTCCCCAACTGAACTTCACAGTTTTGAAATGCTAACAGCATTTTGTAACCTTATCAGAGAATCTAAGGGAATATGACTACCAAATCAAATAGTATAAGGAAAATGTAATTGATGTTTTGAATTAGCTTTTTTCATAAAATTTTGTATTTAAAACATTGTTTTTCCAATAAAGAATTTCATGAAGAATCTGAAAAACCATGGGGTATCATTTTAAATGTGTTCTTTCGTGTTTTATGAGGGGGGGGGGAGTACGTGTTTATTGTTTTAAAACAGTTGCTCATAAGGTTCTGTAAAAAGATATAGTTTTGCCAAATAATTATGAACTATGCTTTCAAGAAAGTTCAAGGTCATGATTTACAGAATGGTTGATTTTGGTGAAATGGTTTAAAATCGTTCAATGGGTCATACTAAACTTATGAAAATGTATATCGTTCTGTGGTTCACTTTCAAGTGAGACTTTCATGTTGGCTATAGTGATTTCAATAGACCGACCATATTTGCCATTCTTAATTATCATAAACGTATCGACAATGCAAACCTGTTATTTTTGGCTTCTGTACGTAAGACAAACAATTTGGCACCATTTTTAAAACAAAAAAACTAATGAATCGTACCCCCCAATGTACTGTTTGGCCTTATAAACTCTCAACCCTCAGCATGACAAACTAAGACACCCTTTAAAAAATTACACCATGATTTTGGAATCTTCATACAATTTTGATTTAGAAAAACCTTGGTTGCAAGATTAGGCGTATGAAAGGCGACACCCCGTCATGTGTCCCGTAAACCGCCACGTTATGATTTTCTGCCACTCAGAGATGCTGAAACCACTAAAAAGTTCATTATTTTTGTATTTTGAAGAAAATATAAAGGTTTAGTCTTGTGATCACATCTGTGAATATGATTTAGCTTTTAAACCAAAGAACAGTTGACAGAATCATTACTAAATGTGGATGGTGTTTTGACTCAATATTGTGGGTATTAGAACACTAAAGGTTGGTGAAATGGCTGTTACTGCCAAAATACGAACAATGAATAATGAAAGTATTTAAAATAGTTGCCTCATTATATCTTCAAAAAATGTACAGGAAACATAACATTGACTTTCATTGGCCTTATATATGTATCTTCACAAAAATACAGCTCCACATTGCACTAAAAGGTGGATCTAGTGAAAGCACAGATTGTATATCTTTAGACACACACTACAAAGGGACTGCAGATGAAAGACAAGTCTGCATTACTTGCCAACTTGTCCAAATAGAAGTCAACGCAATAAGGACAAGAAAGCACCATTACTGCCACGACCCGCATAACTCAGGTGTCTACCATGAAAGACAATATTAGAAAACACCATTTTCTGCCTAGAATTGCAACATATTGATAGGCATCCAGCCATTAACCCAGAATCAAAAACTTCTACACAAAATATGTTCAGCAGTTGGGTAATATCATACAGTTGGCTGTAGAAGCAGGCGACCACAAGTTTTCCTCCAGCCACTGTGGAATTAGCCATTTTTAACAGTTGACTTTTTACTTAGCATGGTGTCCAGGTCCCCCAGGAGACTCTAGATATATTTGAAGAACATTGTAATTCGCTGCCATCTGGGTTCATATGCCAGGAGTTGGTATATACATTGCATACTCTTTAACAGGGTCGTCATCAGGCAAGCGAACATATGCCCAAAGAATTTCAGTTGACGAGCCTGGCTCTTACCACAAGGGGTGGAGTCATTGTAAGATTGTAGATGGTGACATGTGGTATAGTGTCTAAAAACCGATCACCCTAATGATAGGTTATACCGATTAATATTTTAAAATTTCAAAATTGGCTCTTCTGATTCCAAATTTGTCTGTGTATTTTTTTTGTGTTATCATAGCCATTTTCGCAGCTAGAAGCTGCCAGAAGTAGCAGATTGGATTTATTGTCTATCCCAGTAGCACTCAAAGTTGTTTTTTACTAGCTGTAATGTACATGCTGGTGTACATAACATGCTAAGAAGTTGTTTTCCTTTTATGGTTATACAGCAGTGGTTCAGTAAATTCTTAATACTTCACCGTGATTGTTTCTTTACTGCTCGTCAGTCATCATAAATCGTCATCAACGTCTGTAGCACCTGCAGCCCGGGGGGGCCACTTGTTTTATTCAAATGGTGGATATGATGCGTGAACCAGAAAACGCATAAAAAAGGTCTCTTGTTTTCAACAGCGATGTACATGCGTACATTGATTGGGTGTCAAATAAACAGAAAAAATATGAAAAGAGTGCAATCAATGTGCAGTTAACCCATCAATTGGGATGGTTAGGGAAGTTGTGGGGTCATAGGTCATGTAGCGGTCATCACAGGTAACATTGTCATATAGCCCAGGGTCATGGACAGTGGTTATCTTGAGCAAGTTTGGTGGCTATACAACTAACTTGGAAGAATGTTTTGATTTTTGGGGTCAAAGGTCAAGTAGGGTCATTGAGGTCAAAAGGGCCTATGGGGCCCATAAGAGGGCATTTGTGCATACCTAAGAGTCTGGACCTGTAGGTTCTCTTACTAGTATTTACTAGGCAGTCCCTTGGATTTGGCGTATCACCTTTTTTGGGTTTGCGATAACCCTGGATTGAATGACCCTCAGGGTTTGCGGTTCCTTTGAACCTTTAATGACCCTGATGACCTTGTCATGACCTGTCAAATTTTCGTCATCAACAATCGACCCGCACCAAGTTTGCCTGGAGACACCAAAGTTTACCCCATTTGACTCCTTTGACCTTGCGTGACCCCTGATGACCTTGTGTGGACGAACTCTACCCACATAACAAACTCATATCCATACTCAAAGCATGGCAGTAAACCCAAATAACGACCCCTGGATTGACCTTGACCCCAAAATGACCCCTCGAAAATGTGACCAAAAAACTCATACGGCAAAAACTCTAACCCCATACAAAACTCAATCCATACATCAAGCACGGCCCACGTTACCCGATAGACTCTGATACCTTTGACCCAAAATGCCCCCTCTAAACGTGGACCACAAAACTCAAGGTCAAGGTTCAAGGTTTTTTAAAAAATAAACGGTATCGCAGCTAAAAAGGCTGAATATGCTACACATATGTACATTGTATAAACGACCGTACATCTTATATTATAAATTCATCTTTATTCTTTTACTAATGAAACAACATCCAAAAACATCTAAACACAATCTCAAATCAAAATTCCAACACACTGCACAAACCCCACCACCCACATCCTACCCAAACACCCACACCTACCCCCCCACACACACACCCTCACCATGGACCACAACATAACAACAACACACTACCCTTACCCTACACACCCACCCACATAGCACCACAAAAAAGCAAACCGGTCACCTAAAAAAAATAATTCATCAATAAACCATTTAAATAATTCATAATTTTCCAGAAAAACAATGAGTGCTGAGCAAGCACTTATTTTTGTGATTGGTACCGATTCATTTTTATCCATATATGGTATTGCACCTGGGCATACTGTCCGGTGCGTGCTTAGGACGATAGCTCCAATGGAATTTCGTAGGGAAACATTGGTCTCTTCCCAGCTGTGAATTTTGTGAACTCAATGTCTACATTCTTTAGATCCATTCTGACTTGGCAAAGTCTAAGCAAATCGTTTCATTCTTCACCGGCGTCTTTCAATCAAAGATGGGTACAATTTACAAATTTTGAGGGCATCTTGGTAAGATGTATATTGCGGCAATGATGATTCACAACGCCCTCTTCTGATACGCTCTAAGACAAGATGTTGATTTTGTGTAAGCCTGAATGCCACACTGGCACGGCGTAGTCCGAAGGGGGCGGATAACACCACATAGACTGTGATGAGATCTTCGATTGGTAAACCAAAACGTTCAGTATACTGAGCATGAAGAGCTACCCTTGCCACTCTTACTGATGTCCACTAGGTGACCGTCCCACTTGAGATTCTTCGCGCGATTTTAACCCTAGCATGGTGAGCGAGTCCGGACCTCATGAGTCCGAAGCGAGTTCCGAGTCCAATCAGCGTGAGTCTGAGTCCGAGTCCGCGTCCATCGGGCCTGAGTCCGAGTCCCCGGTCTAGTCCTTGAGTCCAACGGGACCTGAGTCCGAGTCTGAGTCCGAGTCCGGCAAGTCTGAGTCCAAGTCCATTGAGTCCGAGTCCGAGAATGTGGGGCTTGAGTCTGGGCTTGAATGCAAAAATTTAAGGTTGTGTGGGGGTGGAGTATGCCACCCAGGCAAAATAATTGATCTGTGTTTATCATTTGGTCTTGCAGTTATTCAGGTTCACACTCTCGGAAGACTGTGTAGTATGCAGACCTGTGTTATTCAATGTGCTGTGTGAAGTTTGTGATCTGAGGCTGGCTAGACTTTACGCTGAAGGATTTTAAGCTGTAGGCCTACTTCGAATGAAAACTGCTAGGGAGTTAGGATGATGACAACACTGATGATGAATTACAATGATGATGATGACGATGATGATGATGATCACGACACACTGAGAAACCATACATTCCTATGGAGATTAAATAGCCCAAATGTATTTTTTAAATTTAACCCTTCAGCTTTGAAAATCTAAATCATCACAACAGCTAATCTGAAGACTAAATGGAAAAAATGAAGCAGACAATACCTCTGAATATGAAACAAAAATTACTTTTGAAATAATGTAATTGATTATAAAAAACATGTTTGTGCATAATTAAAAAAGAAAACATGTTTGTGCTGTAGCGTGTTTTTGTGAGTAACATTTTCATGCAGGCTAGCTCACACTTTTCAATTATTTTTTTTTTGATGTTAAGAAGAAGTTGAAATTTTCTTACCGACTCCGCCGGACTCATCTGTTGAGTCGGTCCACAGGGGTTGATCCAAGTCCGAGTCCAGCAAGGTCGGTCCCCGAGTCCATGGGGCCTGATCCGAGTCCCACAGGTGGCCTGATTTCCGAGTCAGAGTTCCGATTCCCTATGCTGAAGTACCGAGTCCGATCCAAGCCGGACTCGGACTCGGACTCACTGATTGAGTCCGGTCCGAGTCCCGGACTCCGCTCCAACTCTGAACTCCTATGATCTTAACCAGGTCAGTGCTTTGCAGATCTTGATCGCACAAGCGCAGAGGTTAACACTGGTGGATCACTAACAAAAGTAACATCCATAAACATGCACTTGGCAGGATTAAGAGTCATATGACTTTCTTTGGCCCAAGTGTCAAATTTTATCCCGATCCTGCTGGAATAGTGCTATCGGATGAACATCATAGTTCTCTACAATTGTTAAATCATCTACATCTCTACAGAGCCACCATTTTGTTATGGTGGTTATACAACGCATCATTTCCAATCACTAAAGATAGAAGGACCATCCAATGTACCTTGAGGTCAACACCTCCCCATTAATTCACTCCAATCAGAGAGGGTGTTACGATATCTGACGCATTGTGACCTGTTGACAAAAAACTGCAAATCCACGGTATTACAGATGGTCCAGGGGGGGGTCGACACGATCTGCTCGATTTGGGCATGGGGGATTTCCAGACGGTAATTTGTGGACTGCTACGTGCATTTACTATGGCAGTCTCGGGTCCAGTGACATTACAAAAGAAATTCATCTCTTAAAACCGTTGTTCAAAAGATCTAGGAATATCATGATAAATGTTAGAAAAAAAATAGTGGTATCAAAAATCCGTCGGGGTTAGTGGATTAACCCCGCCTCAAAATAAGGGTAATTTCAATAACTGGCATTTAGATTTAATATTCGTGACAAGGCCTAGTCTTTAGTCAAGTCGGGGTGTAACCGGTCGATATGAGTAGAGCGCCGTCCTACTGTTAAGTATTGTGAAAAAGATAGCACCCGGATAGTTGATGCCGTTTTGAAATTTGCCGTTGATGTTAGGTTGCTGTGCCTACCCCCCTGAGATGTCTAGCACCCAACGAGAAGGCAGCTTGGGGAATCGAATATTGTGTCCACGCGATCAAAAAGCTTTTACTAAAGTCAGTTTTGATGATACGAGAAAGACTTTTGGTATCAGCGTGTTTCAAGTGATTATTATTAGCTGCACAAATAGGGAGTAGGTTTATGTAATGTGGATTTACCAATACTGCCCTGATCATTTGTGTTGTAGGTCATTCCATTAACCACTAAGTTATAAAAGATTCTGCCACCTTAGCGAGTGAGTCAGTTAATGAAAACCGGTCCTCAATTGGTTCCATGTGGTGGGTTGCTTTTTGGTATTGGAACTACAACCGCACGCTTCCACTGAGGTGGAACCGTTCCACTCGTACGGCGAAACTCTTACCACCATTACTCGTACGGCGCGCAACGAAACCTACCACCCATACCCACAAAAACTCCATATCCATACGTAAAAGCACGGCCAAGATACCCAAACATGACCTGAATGACCTTTGACCCCAAAATGACCCCTCGAAAACGTGACCACAAACTCGTATGGCGAAACATTCGTAGGCACAATACCAAAAGTAATCCCATATATCAAAGCTAAGCCACATTACCCGATAACGACCCCTGGATGACCTTTGACCCCAAAATGACCCCTCAAAAAACAGACCACAAAACTCTCGTACGGCGAAACTTACACATACCAAAACTATATATCCATACGTCAAAGAATGGCCAAGTTACCCAGATTAACGACCTTGGATGACCTTTGGCAGAGCTGCCCAACATTGAAATTTTGGAATCTGGGAGATTTGATCTTGGAATCAGGGAGATGTGATCTTGGAATCAGGGAGGATTTGATCTTGGATATCAGGGAGAGTTGATCTCTGGAATCCAGGGAGATTTGATAGAATCAGGAAGATGATTAGAATCAGGGGAGATTGATTAGAATCAGGGAGATGTGATTAGAATCAGGGAGATTTAAAAAAAAAATAGCGAGCAATAAATTCAAGTGTAATACCTAGATTTGATTTTGGAATCATGGAGATTGATTAGAAAATCTGGAGATTTAAAAAAGATAGCGATCATTTCAGTGTCATACTCCTCATAGGTCCAGCCAAGGGATATTGTCTAAAGATCAATTGAAAGCTTCCACCATTTAATGAACTGTCAGAGGAACTATTCCATTTTGATTTTTTTTTAAGAATGACATGAAAAGGTTGAAGTACAAGCAACTTTAAAGGTTCGTAACTTGAAAACGGAAGTCACCTACATAGGTTTGGGTCGGTGAACTGCAATCATGAGATAGAGCTCTTACAAATAAAGCTTCCCAAAAAAAATTGACAGAGTTCCGCCGTATGACAGCCCCATTGAGGAACTTGTCATTAAGGAACTAAGTCCCTATGGAGATGTTTAAAAAAAAATTTTGAAATGAAAAGTCGAAGTAAGTCAACTTTAAAGGCTCCTAACTTGAACGGAGCCCCTCTACAACCTTTACTGCATCATGAAATAGCGCTCTTACATAAAGCTTTCCCGAAAAACTTGACAGGGCTCCGCCTTCATGACAGACCCCGTTTAGGGTCTGTCAGTGGGTCTCTTTACAGCAATACATTGAAGCTTGGTTGCACACGTAATAGGATATCAGAGTGGTCATGACATACTGGTAGCAGAGCAAATTGTCGGGTCTTACGTTTTTTAAAAATATATTCTCTATTATTTTCGTTATTTCAGGCCACTTTGAGGGAATATCATCCTCGATCAAAAATAGAGGATTCTTATTGACAAATTTCGTGCGCCGACTCCTGTTGAACAATTTTTAGGAATTCCTAGCAAAATGTCTGCAATTTCTGCAGATGTGTTCCAAGAGTTTCCCTTGCCACTTAGTATTGATATCGTTAACCGCCCACTTATTTCAACCTGTCTGCTTTTCACAACGAAGCGGGATTTAAAAGGTAAAGTCTGAAATGTTAGGCCAATCATTTAGTGGAGCAACCGTCGACTCAAATATCTAAAACCCGTCAAAAGTAAGGGAAGCGTGTTTGGTCGTCCCAACTCGCATATAATTAGTATCCCAGTGTAAGGCTTATTAAAAGTCCATGCCACTTCGCTGGCGCAAGTGAATACCCTCTTTTTGTTTATCATATTTATAGGATGAATATTTATATCTAGAAAACCTTAAATATCAACTTTCAAGGACCACTTATAAATTCCCAAACTGGCTTTCAACAGTTCAATGGTGCCTTAAAACGGTCAACTTCGTGAACCATCGGTTAAGAGGAACCGCCACGCTGGGCATGGTATACATGGTCGTCAGCAATGGTCCCATTGTATCAAAAACCAGCCACAAGACTTATATGAAAACCAGAAAAATGTGTTCTCAGCGTACAACCAAAATTGTTTCTCAACCCACCTGAAAATTCTTTTGAGCCTTGGTTGCAAATGTCCCCGATTTTTAACACATAACTCAAGTTATCTCAGTAAAACAACTTCTTTGTGTCATCTCTATATAGTCGTGCGACCTTCATCCAGGTTTGTTTACACTAATCTCACTCAAGTCAAATGACCTCGCACTTTTTTTTGACCTCAGTCCCTGGTACTCCCTTGGTAGATATGGTACCACGACACCATTTCATTTTCGCCCGACGAAGAACCCCACTAGAACCGTTAATAGGTGCACAAATAAACCAATAGCATCAGTACTAAGATCAAGCACGGCTCAAATGATGTCCCAAACTTGACCAAAAAGATACAAAAGTTCCCCAAACTGACTCCCGTCACTTAAATTCCAAAGCCCCTTACCTCCAGAACATGTGCCAAATTTTGGCGGAAACGTACATAAACGCCGACTAGTTTTTGCAAATAAGAGCCGACATATTAAAATACCCGCTCTCGGATCGCATTTAAAGCCATCCCTTCATGAATTGATGCTTTAAAAAGGGTATGTTTTTTTCGTACCCTGAAAACTTGAATGCACACGAATCAAATCATCAAAAATAGTATTTGGAAGTAAAGAACCTGAGCACAGCCAGTTAATAAGGGTGAGATACAACCCATGTCATTGCTTCTTGTTAGGGTAGCAAAAACTGACAAAAAGACTTGTTTTGTTTATGTGATCAAAAACACAAAAAATGCTTTGTTTAGTGGTATGTTTTTTTAGTCGGTTTAAATACTTGTTTAGGGTGCATTTCAGAAGTCCACTCGTTCACCGCCCATCATATCCAACCTTTGAATACACCTGCGTCCTATTAGCTGAGACCTGGGCCTTTGCAATAGGAGAACGTCAAGGAGGCGATATCATCAGCAAAGTCCAGTCATTTAGCAATTTTGGCTTGATAGTTGTTTGTGTGATTGGCAAGGACAGTCATAACTTCCTCCGAGTTTTGACCCGAAGCTTCCTCAAAAGATGTCGAATGATTAAAGAGGAAGGGGCCAGTGTGTTACCCTGTAGAACTCCGGTAGTAACATGAAGGTTAAGGAATACTCATCAACCATACACTGAGCTGCTGAGTTTATTGGCTATGTATGTGCTGACCAATGTCTTGGGAATGCCACAATGTTGCCCAAATTAGAACATTATTGCCCTATTGATGAAGTCAAAGAACTTCTCGAAAGTCCAACCGAAAAGGTGACTGACAGTCAAGGGTAGTTGGGGTATTCTTTAAGCTTCCATAATACTCAGCATATGTATTTGCTGTGTCACAGCTGTGTCCTGGTCTGAAACCAGCCTGGTTGCTTAAATGTGCCTGGATTTCAAGTTAAAGGATCTTATTGTAGACTTTTGCAGGCTATGGAAATCATTGAATATGCCTTGATATTTGGTCACCTGAGAAAGGGTCACCTTTGGCAAAGGCATAATGATTTTGGTGGTCCCCTTGACATGGTAGAGACAATGTGGATAGACTTCTGAACAGAAGGCGTATGCATCCAAGCATTTGATCACCTCCCTCCCTGATTAGCCTTGGGTAATGGCACAATCCAAAGCTGCTGCTTTATTGGTTTTCAAGATCTATTGCTTGGCAGTGCTCTTCCATCTGTTTGGTTGAGTAGCAGCAGCCTCATCATCTTTGTATGAAGAATTGAGACTGTCCATTTCAATTTTCCCCATTTAGCTCTTGTGGGGATTTGGACACAAAATGTTTTTCTTGGCCATATCCCCCAGGCCGCCGGGAGAAATTGCGGGCCCGGGGGAACATTGGAGTTGCGGGCCCCCTTTTACCAACTACTTCGTTTTCCAGAACCCATGGGGGGGGGGGGGAAGATTTTTAAAGTTTGCAAGTGGCTATGACGCGGGGAGGACGCGGCGCGGGGGTGTTGAGCAGTATAATATAGTTTGATCGATGCAACTAATGCCTAATGGGTGTTTTGTTTGAATTATACGTTGTTTATGGAAATGGCCCAGGGGGTGGGTGCGGAGCGCGGAAGCCTTCCAATGCTCACTTTCCAAAACACATTTTCTCATAAAATTTGATAGAAACAAATAGAAATTTTTGTTTCACTTTTTAATGATAGAGGTATGATAAACGGTTTTTAAAGGTGCAACGAGAGATTTTTGAGGCACCCAAACGTTGTGCCATAATATTAATTACATATAGACTAGACACTCAATAGATTTCTTACCTTGTATTTGGCTACAGAAATGCCTTAAAAGAGAGGAAAACGGTGATTCTGATTTGCTTATATTTCAATATAAAACATAGGCTGAATTTCGTATTTGCTCCTATGCGAAATTTCAAATTTCAAAATTTTTGTACCAAAGAAACATTTCTGAACTTAATCCTGTCAGATGGGGTTATTTTTGATGGAAAGCTTTACATCAGGACAAAAATCAGTACTTTTGATTTTTGAGGGACACCTGATATGTGAAATCTCTCGTTGCATCTTTAAAAAGTAAAATATAGCTGATGGTTTTAGTTTTGTTTCAAATAAAATAAAAAGTGTTCATGGAGAGTGCATATATGAAGCTTCACGGGGGTTGATGTAAAGGCACGAAGCGCAAAACCCTTGCAATGTTCAATTTCCATAACACATTTCTCATGTATATTTGATAGAAACAATGTGAAATTGGTATGTAGTCCACTTTATCAATCATGACCAACCCTTTTATAAAACAAAATCTTAATTGTTTTGTGTAATTTCTCAAACCAAGAGAGGCCCTGCACTAAATTTATTAACCGGAAAATGGAAATTTGTGGGTTACAGAGTAGCCTATTTTCTCAAGGGAAGTGGTATCATGCCGCAGGAGGGGGGGAAAAACTGGCCCCCTGTATCCGCCAGTGCATCCTCTTCTCTCTCTTCCATCTCTCTCCATGACCCATCTTCACTTTTTCTCCCTCTCTGACTTTGTAACAACCGCAAGGGTGATTTTTATTGTGTTTACGGGCCCCAAGACCCCGGGCCCCCTAGGGGAACCCGGGCCCGGGTCAATTACCCCCTTGACCCCCCCTCTCGGCGGTACTGCATATCCCTTTCAATTTTTTTAAGCTATGGTCATCAGATACCAGGCTCGGACTAGACCAAGGGTTCTCTTTTCCCCACTAAATTCTCAGCAAACTTCTACTGTGTTTCAAATGACTTGATATCCCTCTGTGATGTTTATGGAGTCATCAGTGATGATACAGTACTTGGAATCGATGGATTTGTTATCTGAATCTCCAGTTTCATCCAAATGAACCTGAGGTCTATTGCAATGCTTTCCCTTACTGTTCTCAGTGAGTGATTAAAATGGAAGATAACAATGCAGTGGGTCTGAGTCCTCCAGTTCTACTGTATTGTAGGGGGGCACAAACAGTTTCGAAGAGAGTTGAAAATATTTTAATTTGAAAATGAAATTCACCTTCCCCTGCCCCCCAGCAAAATGAATTTCTGCAGAGAACAATTCACTGAATTCAGGAAAGGATTACCTAAGTTTTTTCCATTTACCCACAATTCGGAATGGCCATAAATTACATGAGATGTTTTTGCCTTGTGAGATATGGGTGGCAATACCTATCCAGTGCAGGGTTGGAAACATAGCATTGTGGGCTCAAAACTACAAACATACATGAGAAGCAGTAAGTTTTCAGACAGTGATTAAAGGTGAAACAGAGAGATTTATTATACAGTGTCTCTAAAAAAAATGCTATTCTTGCATGATGGTAAGTTCTCAATCAAAAATATCCCTTCTGAAAGGATTTGTAGCTGAGAATTAGTTTTTGGAGAAAAACAATGTAAATTGTCCAATTTGGTAACAAATACAAATTCAGGTCTTTGTTTATATTGAAAAAAAGAAACAATGAAATCCACCTTGTTTTGGTTTAATACATTTATGTAGGCCAAAGTACAAGATAAGAATATACTGAGTGTCACTCTATCATTAGGATGCAATATTGGAAATGCCTAGAAATCTCCATTACATATTTAACCACATCATCTGCAGCAAGTGACATAATATTACACCCTGAATTTACTGCTTGCAAACAGCCCTGAAGGAGTTGATTATAAGGCAATGGGGACACAGGATTGAAAAATGTTAAAAATTACCGGGGGGCTAAAGGCTGTTGAACTGCGTCCCAAAATAAGCTCAAAATGGGCTGATTTGCACGAAATTGCATTTAATTACCGGAGGCCGCGCGCCCCATCCATGGATCACGCCTGTAGGTACCCAAGTTGATTTACCTATAACCCTGAGAGTGTATAGGTCATTTCCCCAAAAGTAACTTTTGGACCATGTGAACTGTATTGGAACTTAATATTGTAATCTACTTAAAGTCTGACTCAGAGATTTTGAAATATGTATATTTTTGTGTGTTGTTGTAGCAATTTTAAAAAGTAGTCAACTAGAACCTAAGATACTCATCTAAAAATGCTCACTTCCAAAGTTAGAGATGAATAAGAATTTTGTTTTCATGCAGTACACATTTATGTACAGTATAACATTAACAGTGCCATAAGATAAAGTGTATAACAAAAATTTCCGGATCTGGAATTTTTAAACCAAAGTTGCGATTTCTATATGAAGGACTCGATTTGAGATTAGTTATTTTTACACAGTGATTATTATATGGACAAGCTTATGTATATGCAAAAAAACCACAATTTGTTTGAAAATTGAGGGCGCCCTCCCCTGGAAATTCTGAGTCAGCTTTAAAGCGGAAAGGAGGAGTTTTTTTTTAGATACAATTTTCTCTCAAAGTGCACTTGACAGTTGTAGACCACCTAGACAAGAAACGTTGTAAGTTTTATGGGAAAAATAAGCACGAACATGAAAACTGCAAACCTTGTTTTGAACTGCCTGCTATCCTAATCATCCCTATAGGAACCATGCTTTGAATTTCTGCAGTGCACGGCCAGAACAGAAAGAAATTACTTATATCATCATCTAATTACATTAAGACGGTTTAGATGTTTCACTTCACGGTGTTGATTCAGGGTGTGGTGGAAAAACCGAGCACCGAGCAGTTTTAAAACAACCGTTGAGTAAACATGCAAGGTTATGCCAACTATTTTGGCACCAAAAACAAAACTGCAAAAAACCTCACTTGTTCCCAAAATGCTTTGAAATTATCAGAAAATTGTAATTGTTGGTTTTATGTCAACTCTGTAGAAGTCCATGAAAGAATAAACAATTACAGAACATCAAAAGTGGTGGAAAGTACAGTAAACAACACAACTTTGGGCTTTTTATGTAAATACAGTTTGATCGAGTACCAGTACTTTACGCATGTAGTAACCTTAGAGGAACTAGGAAACGGACTGAAAATTTAACATCAGCGTAAAATTTAATCTGTAGGCATTAAATTTAATTCAAAACTAAATAGTAAAATAAATCAATAAATAGTGAATTTTTAGCTAAATTGAAAAAAATTAAAAATCTGATATATGATAAAAAAAGTGAGAAAAGCCAAGTTACTCACATTTAGATTGATGAAGTGTATTTGTAACGCCACAGGGGGTATTTTGAGTTCTGAAGAACATTGTATATTTTGAAAGATGTCTCACAGTGCACTTTTACATTTTAATTTTCTTTATTTCAAAATGTTTCTCTTTTTTGTGTATTTTATTATGAACAAAATAAAACAATGCAAGAGTTGTTAAAGAGGGACTTATTGTAGTGATGACGTACCCTAAAATGCTTTGAATGATGATATCAGACATTTCCTAGTTTTAGCCGGTTTAAACCAGGTTTAAAACGTTCCTGGCAAAAACCAGTTTTTGCCGGCATAAAGCCAACATTGGATCTAATACATTGATAAGCATTCCAAATATGCAAAAAACCTGGGTTTGAAGAAAAACGTGCAAATTGGTCGTATCTGTAAGAAATTCACAATTTTGTACTTTCTGTCCATAAACAGACAAATTATCACACAATGGCCTATGGGACCGTGGGAAACAGTGAATTGCTCATAACACAAGACTGCAAAATTGCAACCAACTTAAATGTTGTGATTAAGCTTTTCTCAAGGATATCTAGTGAAATATGAATAAAACAGAAAGTGCTGAAATCACAAAATGCACCTTATATTCAGTTAAAGATTTTTAAAGGTTTTTTTGTAGAAGCTCTGTTTCATTCTTAAAAACAAACAATATGCTGTATACATATTCGTCCTTAAAATATTCCTATGGACATACTTTTTTGAACTACCATCATTTTATTGATAACATATAAAATGAATAGCCTTTTTTTTTAGGTTAACAGCTATTTCAAGTAATATCTACATGACACATTTTACAGGAACAGATGTATCGCATCCATCTATGTAAACTATTAGTTGTTCATGAATCAAATTGGAAAGAAAATGTCCTTTTAGGGACATTGTTGCTGAAGTGATTGAAATTCATACTTCAAAAAAGCAAAAAGAACTTCGCTATTTTAACATGTTAAAGTGGAGCTAGTATTGGTAATGAAAGACTTATGTCAGTGAATTTGTTGATTAAAGTTGTCCTTCAGATGACTAGAATTTTTAATATGAGTGTCATTCCATCACTGTGACAGGGCATAGAAAAAGGCAGGAATGTCTACTTAAATCACTGTGTATTGCATTCATAAGGTTAACTTCAGTCAGAAATGTATATTGATTTTAATTTCTTTGGCAATAAGGAAAATGACCCATTAACCCAAATCTGTGAACAAGCACTCTATACATATCACCATATTAGTACTACTAGCCAGAGTCCTGCCAATGTGTGAGATTGAGAATAGGTTTTGGTAAGAGTTCTTAATCACTATGACCTATACGTTAAGCTAGCAATGAATGATGCTGCTGCTGCTTAGTTATTACTCTGATTAAATCATATGCAGAATAGAAAGAAGATAAGTAACATTCATGTTTCTTGTTTGCTCTTAGAATTCTTTTACTTCATTGAACATACAGTGTGATCAAAAAACCCTACAATCAGAATAAAAAGAATAAAAAGTTAAGAATAAGTTTTGCTCAAATGTTTGCTTTTGTTAAACGAGTGAATAAACAGGCTTTTCAGAAAATTTGTTATTTGGGTGTCTTGGACTTTGGAGGAAGAATTATGCTATTTTACTGAGAGATTTAAAATTCCTGTTTGGCCGAGTTTGACCCAAACCAATGCATCGTCATTTACGTAGAGTAGCATGTGTCTTCAGCAGTGATTGAGTAAAAACATTTAAAACACCAAATTATGTTAAACATGGAAGGGATTAGAATATTGAAGTATTATAAAATACTATCCGCGGTAGATACAAAGAAAATGATGATTTAAAAAAATTCAATTTCAAATAAACCGTCAAGATAGTCTGTTTAATTAGACCAACAGTTTACTTCGGTTCAGTAGATTCCATGGTTTTACCTACAAGGAAACGTGGGAGCTAAGTGAAACCAGAGAAGGTTTTGTATTCCGATTGAAAAAAACCATGGCGATGTTGAATTTTTAAGTTTTAAAATTCCAATTTATTTTACAGAAAACTTCAGCTTTAGTTTCTTCTTGCAATTAATGGACGCTGAGTATACTGTGTTGTTGCAAAATAATGTACCGTTAGACATGTAAAACAAAAATCTCTGAGCAGATTCATTATGTTCATGAACTGACATTGATATGGAGTGATTAACATAACCGACTCTTTATGATTGACAATGGTAATTTTGATTTGTGGAAGATATTTACTTATAATTATGCTACATGTATTAGATCTTTTTATTCAACGAATATGTTTTTGTCGAGAGAAAATCGATAACGCTCTGAAATTGCATGTTTGAATTGTCTTTGCTATAGTGTGGTTTTGGTGAATACGTCTGTGTCAATTTCTCCGCATTGTTTGGCTAGAATCGGCCAAACTGAATTGTTTCTGAACCCAAGTCCGAAAACACCAAATAAAATTCTTCTGATATAGCCGTTTTATTCCTGTCAACAACCAAGGCAAAGATTCAAGCAAAATAACGTTTAACCCCAAATTCTGTGAACAAAGCACTCTATACATATCACCATGATTAGTTACTACTAGCCAGAGTATGCCAATTGTGTGTTGAGATTGAGAATAGGTGTTGGTAAGAGCTCTTAATCACTATGACCTATACTTTAAGCTAGCAATGAATGATGCTGCTGCTGCTTAGGTTAGTACTCTGGTTAAATCATATGCAGAATAGAAAGAAGATAAGTAACATTCATGTTTCGTGTTGCCTACCTTAGATGCTTTTACTTCATTGAACAACAAGTGTGAGTCAAAAAAACCCTACATCAGGATAAAAAATAAGTAAAAAAGTTTTAAGAATAAGTTTTGCTCAAATGTTTGCTTTGGTTATAAAGAGGGATAAACAGGCTTTCAGAAAAATTTTTATTGGTTTGTCATTGCGACTTTGGAGGTAGAAGTTATGCATATTTTACTGAGAGACTTAACAATCCTGTTTGGCCGATTTTGAACCCAAACCAAAGATGTGACATCGCTTACGTAGAGTAGCCCATGGTCTTCAGCAGTGCTTTGAGTAAAAACATTTAACCCAAAAATTAGTTTCAACATGGAAGGGATTAGAATATTGAGTATTATAAAAATATATCCCGGAGGATGATAAACAAAAAGAAAATGATTGAGTTAAAAAAATTAATTTCCGCAATAGAAAGCAAGATAGCTGGTGTAAGACCACAGTTTACTTCGGTTTCGTAAGATTTCATGGTTTTAAACTAAAGGAGGAAACTTGGGAGTAAAGTGAAACATTCAGAAGGTTTTGTATTCCGCTTGAAAAAAAACCAGTGCGATGGTGATTTTAAGTTTTAATTCCAATTTATTTACAGAAAGAAAAACTTCCAGCTTGTAGTTCATTCTTGCAAGTAATGGACGCCTGATATACTGGATTGTGCAAAAATAATTACATTAAGAGATGTAAAACAAATCTCTGAGCAGTTCATTATGTTCATGAACATGACAGACATTGTTATGGAGTGATTTTCAATAAACTGGATCTCTTTATGATGGAAACAAATGGTTTATTTGATTTGGTTGAAGATATTTTACTTATAATTATGTTACAGATAGATCATTTTATTCAAAATGATATGTTTTTGTCGGGAAGAAAAGAGAAATCGATATTACGATTGAAATTGCATTTTGAATTGTCTTTGCGATAGTGTGTTTTGGTATACGTTTGTGTCAGTCTCTCCGCATTGTATGGCTAAAATCGGCCAAACTGAAGTTTAGGTCTCTCCGCAAAAAATTGCCATAGTTTCTGAACCCAAAGTCCGAAGACACAAATTAAAATTCTCTGATTAGCCTGTGATTCCTGTAAAACAACCAAGGCAAAGATTCAAGCAAAAATAACGTTTAACCTTGAAGAAAAATTATGTCCTGATGTAGGGTTTTATTTAATCACACTGTATACGCAAATAGGTTTTGGCCATCTTGCTAAGGGAAGGTGAAATCGCCTTTGTGGGCTCAGATTGAGAGTAAGCATCAGATAGCCAGAAATAGGTCTGGATGATAATGACTTTGCAATCGTCTGTATGATTATGCAGTGAAATGAGCTAAACAGCACTGCAGGATACAGCTACATAATTTAGTGTGTGTATGCATTTATGCAACATTCTAAGAATGGTTAATAACCTCAAGTCATCTCTTTGAATGCTAATAGACTTCTTTCAATGCGGGTGTGGAAAAACAGCTATAACACAATTAAAACAGACACAAACATCAGTTCCAGTGAGAGTGCATGGTGCAATATCAACCTAAGTTCGCATTTTTAATTTATTTTTTGTGGCAAATGGAGGACTGGGAAAAATGAGTGGTACCTTGCATTTTGTATGTTGGTGGTATGAAGCTCAAATAAATATTATTAGGCCATATTAAAAAAAATTTTGTCTCAAAGCTTTCCAGCTTCACAAACCCAATGCAGAAGCGATTTTATTTCATTTAATTTTTTTTACATTTTTTTTTTCTGAATATGAAAAAAAACGTATTAAGACGACCCTCGACCTATTTTAATGAGACAAAACCCGGAAACAGCATATTTGAATGTGCTCTGTTGTCTTTATTCCAAGTTTTCTACGAAAGTTTTGCTTTTCAAAGAGCATTCTTGTCTAGTATAAGGGGCGCATCTACATGCCAATATAAACAAATTTAATACTGCTAAAGGCGAAGGTGGCTTAAAGTTATTACTCCACTCTTGTAGTGATAATACTTAACTGCATAACCATATAGGTGAATATAATTTAACTAATAGGGTATCCAGCAATGGGGTCACTTCACATGGAATAGCAAGTCTAATCAGTGCCAGGGGTGTAGAATTCGTGTCCCTGCCACTGTCTAAACCGCGTCATTTTCCTATTTCACTATGCACAGGTTCAATCATTCAATACTCCTCTATTATACTTCCTAAAGACTGGTGGTTTTGTGTTTGGTTTGAAGATATTTACTTATAATTCTGTTACATGATAGATCATTTTATCAAACTGATATGTTTTGTCGAGAAGAAATCGATACGATCTGAAAATGCATGTTTGAATTGTCTTGCTATAGTGTGTTTTGGTATACGTCTTGTCAATTTCACCGCATTGTCTGCTAAAATCGGCCAAAAACGGAAGTTTTAGGCTCTACCGCAAAATTGCCATGTTTCTGACACCCAAAGTTCCGAAAAGACACCAAATAAAATTCTTCTGATAGCCTGTTTATTCCTGTAAACAACCAAGGCAAAGAGTCAAGCAAAAATAAATGTTTAAACCTTTGAAGAAAAATTATTTCATGAATGTAGGGTTTTTATTGACTCACACGGTATACGCACATAGGTCTTGCCATCTTTTGCTAAGTAAAGGTTGGAAATCCCCTTGGTCTGGCTCAGCTTTAGGTAAGCAATCAATAGCCAGAAATAGGTCTGGATAATGACTTTGCAATGTCTGTATGATTATTGGCAGTGAAATGAGTAAACAGCAATGCAGGATACAGATACATAATTTATGTGTGATGCAGTTAGGCAGATTTAATAATGGTTAATAACCTCAAGTCTCTCTTTTAATGCTAAGAGACTTCTTTAAATGGAGTGTGTGGAAAACCGCTTAATCACACAATTAAAACAGACACAAACATCAGTTCCAGTGAGAGTGCATGAGTTGCAATTATTTCAAACCTAATTGTACATTTTTAATTTATTTTTTGTGGCAAATGGAGTACTAGGAAAAATGAGTTGCTACCTTGCATTTGTATTTGTTGGTGTATGAGCTCAAATAAATATTATTAAGGCCCATATTAAAAAATATTTTGTCTCCCCCCCCAAGCTTTCCAGCTTCACAAAAAACCAATAGAATGCGAGTTTTTATTTCATTTAATTTTTTTTACATTTTTTTTTCTGAATATGAAAAACTTATTTAAGACGACCCTCTACCTATTTTTAATGAGACAAACCCGGAAACAGAATATTTGAATGTGCTCTGTTGTCTTTATTCCAAGTTGTCTACGAAAGTTTTGCTTTTTCAAAGCCTTCTCTGGTCTAGTATAAGTGTCCATCTACATAGCCAATATTCAAACAAATTTATACTGCCTAAATTGCGAAGGTGGCTTAAAGGATTACTCCACTCTTGTAGTGATACTACTTACTAGCAGTACAATATAAGGTGAATATAATTTAACTAATTAGGTTATCCAGCAATGGGGTTCACCTTCACATCTGGAATGCAAGTCAAATCCAGTGCCAGGGGTGTAGAATTTCTGTGTCCCTGCCACTGTCTAAACCCCCTCAGTCATTTCATAACTTATGCAACATTTTGTGGTTCAATCCATTAATATCTCCCTCTATCTACTTCCTAGACTGGTGGGTTTTGTCTCCCTGGAAGCTGCATGGGCAATTTTCTAGTTCTACTTAGAAACTCCTTGTTATTTTAGGAGCACACATTAGTGACTGTCGTACGGGTGGGGAAGTCTTATTTTGACAACGTATGAAGATTGACGAATTTCTTTTCACATTTTGGAAGAAAAGAAAAAAAGTTTAAAAGGGGGGAACAGGTTCTCAACTTCAAAGGTAAAAATGCGCACAAATTTTAATAAGCCGCAATGAGCTTGAAACAAAGGATTATTGTTAATTTGGCTTATTTCATTATTTTATTTTTTCTTATTAAATGTGTTTCTTATGAATGTGTTTTACCTTGTTTCATCCCATAGTAATTTTGCTTTTGTTAACATAATAGCGAGGAGTTAATGCCATTTGCAGCAGTTTTTTTATTTTCTAACATCGCCATTCACCAGGCAAGAACCCAATACTGCGCTATGCAGTAAAATTCAAGGGACGCCTCTGGAACAGCGGGGAAAGATTTATGGAAAGTTACCATATTAGATGCAAAAGAGGGTATGGATTGAACCAAACTCCACCGTCGAAACTGGTCATTTCAACGGGATTTCAAACCCCGCGGCCACATATGTGAAGGCCGATACACCAACTTGTCCTCCCAGTCTGACCCTTATTCAGTGATCTAATTAGGCAAAACCACAATTGTAACTACCTGTATAGTCAGATAAAAAATTTATCACTGCTGTGAATTTCTACTGTTATCAATTAAAATGAAAAGTGAAATAACCCATGAAAAAACTAGTCACAGTGTTTAACTAACCTTGAAGTTATTGACTCATTTAAAAAGAGCAACAACCCAATCTGTGTGCACTTGGGGAATTTGAACTTCAATGATGGAGGCATGCTTTCAAGATCTTGTGGATTAAGGTTGGTTTTACATGTGCAGACTGGAAAAATGAACACTTCAATGGAAAATTGTAAACTCCTTACAACAGGCCATCATTTGAAAAATCACAAATTTCTTATCAGTATAGGATAATAAAAAAACAAAATATCCAAAGGTAATTCATTCAAAACACTCCAGGTTGTTTCAAAATTACTCTATTCGTCAAAAAACAAAATGTGAATGGCGTCCAAATTGTTCGGACGCGCCAGTACCGTACTCATCATGGAATTATTATATTCATCCAGTTGAACTGCATTTACTCATCAAAAATATTTTTACTTGAAACAAACACATTTAAGGCCTTTATTTATGTTAAAATACACCATGTTACACAGTTGTTGGGCCCGTCTGGACACAACTATTTACTGTGATAAACAATGAAATGGGGGCCGACATTGGAACACAAGATGAAGGTCTGTATGGTCTTGAAGTGCCACCACATGATAAGGTTAATAAGGCTTACTTTAATACCAATTAAACAAACTTCTTATTTTGGCTTTATATGTTTCTTTGAGAATAGTGCCTGTAAAAAATTCACTTGTTAATCTTTGACATCATTGCTCTTTGTTATCAGTTAACATTTTTTCTTATAATGTTTTTTTTTCTATGATGAATAGTTAGAAATTTTATAGGGTGATGGAATACACTTTTCCATGACTATACATTATAAAAAATTTATTAGTGGTCTTGTACAGTCTTTGTAACTTGTGATTTTTCCCCTAGAATCACCCTGAAACTGGGGGAAATTTAAGATTGAAATTTAGGAGTGGTTTCAAGGGTCCAATCACCTCTTGAACCCCTTGGTCTTATCTTAATCAATATGATGATAATAATAAATAATTCAAAAGAGGAATTAACAATTTTCATGGCGGATCTCAGGTTTGGTTTTGCTATATTGAACACGGTGGGATGCATTTAAACATCCGAGAAATGTGATGTAAATGTGGTCAATTTGGTTTTTGGTAATAGGAGTTCTTGGTAATGATACATGTACAAAATACCACCTATAAAAGTGTTAAATTTGTTTTTAAGGAAATATTTCATTTACCTATATGTAAAATTCCTTTGAGAACAATCTAGAAACCCCCATCCTGTTTTGGTACATGCGGATTTCATTAAATTGGCTGGTACTATTTATACCTTATTGAGCATGGGTAGATCATTCAGCATTCAGCCATTGTGTCTACGCTCACGTATAGCGCAATGGCTGGGGACAGTCAGGGTTTTAAGCAAAACTGGATGTGATTGACATACAGGTTACTGATGACTCTCAATATGGGTTCATATGTCCATGTATGGAGTGGGCATAAAGCGCACGGGCACATTTTCACAAAAAGATGAAATTTCTAAATTTGCTATCAAATGATAGTCTAGGCCATGGAAGAATAGAGGATACATTTTAACATAAAAATAACATACTCAACCAGATAGGGAGGTTAATAAGAGGTTACAAGACAAATCCAGGTAATTGTAGGCTAACTTTTTAAGTTTTCCATAACTTTAACAACAAATGTGTATATTACATGAATATCCGGACGTGCTAAACTCATGATATTTAAAACCATAAAGGGTCACGATCGTGAAAAAGGGTACATGCGTGGGAAACATGCTAAGCGTACGTGTTCTTGTGTTAAAACAGACATTTCCGTCGTCTGCTGTTGGAATTTGTCACCGGCGACATTAATTTAAAATCGTCCTGTTTACCCATACTGGGCGCCGCTTTTTAGTTTAATTCATTCAGGTGGAGGGCTAATGTATATAAACAAGCTCATCAAACCATCGCAAAAAAATATCAAGTTTGAAAAAGAATCTGGTGGGCGACACAATTTTCCAAATGTGCCAGTGTCTCTTTAAAGTGTATTCTGGAAAAATCAGGAAAAATTGTATTATTTTATTCAACTCAAAAATTGTTTACGTTTTACTTAGTTTAGGAAAGTTACATTTATAGAAAAGATAACACATTATAAGGATGCCCCTATGCAAAGTAGGGAATTATATAGGAGTGACATAATAATTGATAAAAAAGTAGTTTGTATATACTGGTTTTGTTTTCACAAGATTAATAATAAAATTATATTGATGTTGAAAGTTGCTAACAATGACCTTAATGGAGTTAATATATTCTTGGGCCGAGATATTTATTTTTTCTCAGGGCTGACTTCATTGTGGTTTGAAATAAGATATAAAAAACATTGATTGTTTATGCGACGATTGAATCAGATCTTTTTTCCTTATCTAATTGCATGATAATCAAATTCCCCCTCAAAATTTCCCTTAAAAAATCATACCTTAAACCTAAGTAAGGAGACTCAAGCAGATATGTCACTTAAAAATGTGGATTGTTACAGAGTGGCACACTTGTAATACATAAACATAAAAAACTGCCGTTAGTAATTAGCTTTGATTTTTACCAATCTTAAGGAAGTAATTAGTTTTACCTTTTGTTACATTATCTATGACAATAGATCTACATACTCTCTGGGATTAAATTGTGCAATTTATTCTGAGGCCCATGTGAGATTACTTTCAAAGCCCAGAGCTAACTGGCAAGAAGGGTTGGTGAAAAAATAATCCTGAACCAGATGGGGATTGAACCCCAGGTCTTACAAGAACTACCACTGCACCCATTGGTAGTCGACCTTTATTAACTATACTTTGTTACCACCAAAAGGCGGGGCTTCATAACAGTGCGACACTGATATGGAATAATGTAGGTTGCAAGACAATTTGCACGAGACGGCAGTGTGTATAGTAGAGTAATTTTCTTAGGATCCGTGACCATTCATAGGGATACCTTGTTGTCTCATTGGATTTGACAGACTGATTATTATTTTAAGAAAAAAGGCCCCCATGGTACCTCCCCAAAATGGCGGGGAAAAATGTTTTATAGGCCGGGGTTTTTCAAAAATGGCCGCCGGCAACATATGAAAAGCCTGAAAAATCTATATTTCATGAAGTAGAGAAGCTATGTTGACAAATGTTGTGTCGTGTTTACACTATTTCTGACATTCCAAACCTTTTAAAATGGTATTTAAAGCGTTTGGGGGCTTCCTTGACCTTAAATCCAAGATGGCCGCCGATGTTATATTGGAAAACTAAATTGTTTATCTTTGAAGTGTTTGGTCTCGCGTGACAAATAAAGTATTATGCTACCTTCTTTTGGACATGCCAAACCCTTTTAACATGTTATTCAAAGTGTTTTGAGGTCATGTGATCCCTCAAATCCAAGATGGCCGCCGAGCCATATTGAAAAAAATACAAGTCTATATCTCTTGAAGTAGTTGGGCTATTGTGCCAAATAAAGTGTATTTTTAACTACTTTGGACAGATGAACCTTGTAAATGGTTTTCAAAAGTGTTTTGGGGGATGTTGACCCCTAAATAAAGATGGCCTCCGATCGCCCAATTGAAAACATAACTAATCTATGATTTTAATCGTATTGTATAATGAGGTGACTCAATGTTTACAAAACACAAGTTAGCACCTGGTCCTACTACATGTAGGGTGGAAGAATATGGCCTATACAGTTATAGGCATCAATAGCCTTATCACGCTATTTGAGCGCGAATTTTAAAGCACAAGCCCTGCATATGCTCACGCTACGCGGGGGCAGTGCTTTGTTCGTGCCGGGCGTGACGTCCACCATGTCAACTCCTCTATACTACATCGATATGAGCAAATTTTTCCCTATAGGTGGGTATGATACGCCTCCAGGGATGATGAAGTTTGTTATTAGCTGACCAAGAGGAGTACTTATTTCAACACAGACTCCAGTACTGTCATGAACATTTAAACACTTAAATTAGAGTGTTGTGTAATGTGTACTATGCAGCGTTTAAGTGCCCATATTAGCGCGTCACTTGACTGGTATGCCCCAGAGCTGTCGAAATCACTATCGTCAATCACCATTCCGTCGAGGCTCTGGTCCTCCAGAGCATGATTCTGGGCGTTATGAGGGTGGGAGGGAGGACTGAGTATGACGGATAGGTAAGCATAAGCCGTGACAAAAAATGCCACCCATGAACAAGTGGTGATGGCGGGTCTGAAGATGGTATGATTTTTGACATGCTATGTAAGAGGTTTGCACGCTCTAGATGATGGCGAACAGGCCTGTCTGGCTCAGGAACTAGGTGTATTATCTTCTTCCTCTTCATTGCTCTCCACTTGCAGCTCTTGATTCTGATAGAGTCTTGTGTTAGATCAGCGTATATGTAATTTAAACAACATCGCTCTAGATCAGTAACTATTCTCTGTCACTGGGAGCGAGCTGTGTGCACATTTTCGACAGTAGGTTAATGGGAGTCTTTAAGATTCATGTAGACGAAGATGTGGGACGGGTTTCTTTCTGCAGCATAAACGCACAGAATTGTGGTAACAACCTGTAAGTACGTTGTAGTAGGGGGATGAGAGATTCAGCCATGCTCATCACATAAAACACCTGGCACTGATAATTTTACCTTTCCGCTTTAAGCAGAGGAAGTCTCCTGTGGTCTTTGGGCAAACAAATGCTGGCCTTGCACCTAATTGTCAGTGTATTCAGTATCAAGAACCACTGCCGATGTGTAGCCTGAGGATCTAAGTTGGCTGTAGATGGTAAACTAGCCGTGTCTGCTTAGGCATGGAAACAAAAAAGTGAGCGTTCAGGCCTCAGCTTCATTTGTAGAAAGAGTCCTCGCCAGGGTACTACTACGCCGTGAATGATTTCAGTATTAATTGTTGCTGCTGTCCTCTCAAATGCATTTTGAAGGAATGGATTGCATAAGGACTTGTGTTTTCAGTTTATCAAGAAGAGCATCGAGTATCTCAAAGAAGGAAACTTTATCCCAGACTTCATTGAACAAGTTTCGCTCTTGCTCGTTCTTCTGGCGTAGTCAAAATCGTTCACTGTCTTTGATAGAGTAGACTCTGTTACATACGAATCGTTACTATATGATCTCTCAGCATTTTATGTCTGTCTAGAACAAAATTCACTTTACTTTGTCGGTGTAATCTCCCCATGTGAATTGGTGCCATCAGTCTTCTCTCTGTCTTTGGGGTGGAGTAGTTAAAAGCTAGATTAGACGCATATCAACCAATGGATGTGTATATATCGCGCTGTGGCAGAGTGCCGATTGTCATTTTTGCCTGCAGCTGAACTTTTATTGGTTTTACGCATGCTTCCCATTTGCATTAAAATATGGATAGACTTCATCTGTGACTCTATTGCCTGCAGCACATCTTCCATGTTCACACCCTCATTTGTTTCAAACCATCTTAATAAAAGAGCCAAAGGCTTTACTCTGCATCTCCTCTGTCTTCTACTGAGGTGTCTTCCCTTCTTTGCAATCAGTTGTGTTGTAAAGTTCCCCTCTGCTTCTTGCCAATCTATCCATCATGGACTTATTCTTCGGCATAAATCTCTCCTTCATGAGTTCTTCCACTTTTATTCTTCCATCTTCCGTGCTGTCTTAAAGTCAGCAGAGAGTGTCTAGAGGCCTCATGCTGGACTGTAAGATCGAAGGGTTGATTTAGTTCATCAAAGGGATTGCAGCTAAAATTCATGCAGGAACGCCACTAAGTCTGGATTGACGTTCATCTATATTCTTTCTGGTAGATGAGCAGTGTGCATGCTTATTCTACTTTGCCTCCTTTTTGTGTTGCGCATGGCTGTGGACGGTGCTATGATGCGATTGACGTTATCACGTTCATTGTATTTGAGAGTAATTGTTTCTATTTTAAGAATGAGCCAGCCAACCGGACTTCAACTTGACTCCCCTTGTTCATGGTAGACATATATCCATTGCAAGGGCAACTTGCGTATTGGCTTACACGACAAAGTAGTGAAGTTTGTTCTAGACAGACATAAAATGCTGAGAGGATCATATTAGTAAACGATTGATGAACAGTAGGGCTACTCTATCACAGACAATGAACGTTTACTACGGCCAGAAAGAATCGAAGGGCAGTGCGAATAACGGTATTGAAGTCTGAGGAAAAGTTTCCTTCTTCTAGAGACTTCTATCTCTTATTGATAAACCTGAAAGGCAAGTCGTCGGCAAGCATTCCTTCAAATGCATTTAAGATGGACAGAGCAACAATAATATGTAGATCATTCCCTGCGTCGTAGGAAGCCCTGCGAGGAATCTTTCTACAAATTGAGCTGATGCCTGACCTCACTTGTTTCCATGCCGAAGCAGACAAGGCTTGTTTACCATCTACAGCCAAATTAGATCCTCAGGCTACACATCGGCAGTGGTTCTTGACCTGAAGACAGTGACAATTATGTGCAGGCAGCATTTGTTGCACAGAAGACCACGGGACTTCTCTGCTAAGCTGAAAGGAAATTTATTCAGTGTCAGGTGTTGATGTGATTGAAAGCAATGGATGAATATATCATCCCACTACACGTACTTACAGGTTGTGCTGTGACACAATTCTCGTTTTAGCTGAAGGAAAGGAACGAAAACCGTCCACAGTTCTTCTTCAGGAATCTAAAGACGCACATAACCTACTTTCGAAATGTGGCACCACAGCTCCCCAAGGTGACAGAGAGATGTTACTGATCTAGAAGCGATTGTTATAAAGTACATATACGCTGAGGCTAAACCCCAACCAGACATCAGAAGCAAGCGCTGCCAAGTGGAGAGCAATGAAGAGGAAGAAGATAATACACCTAGTTCCTGAGCCAGACAGCCTTCGTCATAATCTAGAGGTGCTAAACTATTTGACATACAATCAAAAAACACTACCAGCTTCAGACCCAGCCATCACCACTTGGTCATGGGTGGCATGTTGTCAACGGCTTATGCTTACCTATCCGTATACTCAGCCATTCCTCCCACCCTCAATAACGCCCAGAATCATGGATATGGAGGACCGGCAGCGACGGAAGTGGTGATGATGACGATAGTGATTCTGACAGCTCTGCTGGTCATACCAGTCAAGTGAAAGCGATAATATGGACACTTAAAAGCTGCCTAGGTTACACATCCAAAACATGTAATTTCAAGTGTGTAAATGTACATTACAGTTGGAGTCTGTGTTGAAACTACGTACTCCTCTTGGTCAGCTAACATGAACAAAACTTAATCATCCCTGGAGGCGTAGTACATATACCCCTATGGGAAAATTGCTAATGTACGTGTAGTTAGATGGTTGACAGTGACGTCACGCCGTGGGCAACGAACAAAGCACTGACCGGCAGTAGGCGTGAGCATATGAAGGGGCTGTGCTTTAAAATTCCGCTCAATCAGGCGTGTAAGGCTATTGAAGGGTTATAACTGTATAAGCATATTTTCTTCGCCACCTCTTCTAAACCTGTCAGTAGACAGGTGCTAACTTGTGTTTGTAACATGATGTCGACCTCATATCTAAATAAGAGTAAAAATAGGGTTGTTTAAAATGTTTTCAATTATGGTGTCGGATGGCCAATCTTAGACTTTAGGGGTCAACCATGACCCAAAACACTTTGAAAAACCATTTTAAAGGTCAGCATGTCCAAAATAGTAATAAGCACACTTTTATTTGCATCAATAGCCAAACACTTCAAGAGATATAGACTTGTATTTTGCAATATGGCGTCGGCGGCCCATCTTGGATTTGAGGATCAACATGACCTCAAACACTTTGAATACCATTTAAAAAGGTTTGGCCAGTCAAAAGAAGTTAGCATAGATACGTTATTTGTCACGCTAGACCAACTACTTCAAAAGATAAACCAAATTAGTTTTCAAAAAAAAATATAACATCGGCGGCCATCTTGGGATTTCGGGTCATCAAGGGGCCCCCAAAACTCTTTAAATTACCATTTGTAAAAGTTTGGAATGTCAGAAATAGTTAAAAAAAGACACAACATTGTAAAATAGTATCATCTACTCATGAAAATATAGATTTTCATGCTTTTCAATATGTTGCCGGCGGCCATTTTGAAAACCGGCTATAAACATTCCCGCCCCATTTTGGGGAGGTACATGGGGCATTTTGTCTAAAATTTCAGTTAGACAAATCCATGCTGAGAAATAAAGGTATCCTATGAATGGCCACGGATCCTAAGAAAATGACTCTACTATATATTATGCGTGGCGCGGGCGATTCTGTGCAACGCTCGGTGCATTGGTAGTAATCAAAGTATAGCCCCCTGTGAACATGTACATGGGTAGTATCATTTTCATGGCACATGATGACAAAGATTTTTTTTTTAATTATAAACATTCAGCAGTGCAATCAGGCCGAACCCATATTGCAATGCGTAAATTTAAAGGTGCAACGAGAGATTTGAGGCACCCAAATATTGTGTCATAATAGTCATTTCATATAGATAAGACACTCAATAGATTTCATACCTTGCATTTCATTGACAGAAAAAATTTCTTAAAAGAGAGAAAACAGTTATTTTGATTGCTTATATTTCAATATAAAACATGGCTGAATTTCGTGATTTGCTCCTATACGAAATTAGAAATTCACAATTGGGGTACCAAAGAAAAACAGTTCTCCGTTTCAACATTCATATGGGGATTTTTTGATGGGAAGCATTACATCCGGGCAAAAATCAGTACTTTAATTTTTTAGGGGACACTGATATGTGAAATATCTTGTTGAACCTTTAAGTGCCAATAGAGATTTCAAACAGCAAAGAGAGAATTATGGGAAAAAATCCAAGTTCAATTGAGAAATATTGTGAGCTGTGAGGATGAGTGGATCAGAAATAAATTCATGTTAAACACTGATCAATCAGGAAGTGAACCTGGACACACTGGGAAAGGTGAGCGAATTGACCTGTCTGCCCTCCAAAAAATGGTTGTTTTGTAACAGTGGTGGGTTATCTTACGTTTGAATAAATATTGTGCAATTTTTCATATGTAATGGACAGTGCAGCATTGGATTTGACCCCTGACAACACCCCTAGGGGGTTTATGTATTCTACAGGGGATAAAAACTACACCAGTATATTCTTCCAGTAACAAAGGATTCAGAGATTAGTTATGTGTGTATTGTGTCAAGTTAAAGTGAAAATGTGAAGAGTCAACGTTTGGCCCCTACATTGAGTCAAAATTGAAAAATAGGAAATGTAAAGTAACCCAGGTGCACTACAGCAATATAATGTAACTGATACAGACACAGTACTGTTGATATGTAAGACAAAACAAATGTTCATTTTATCCTATACTCTGTCCAGGAGTTTCTTTTCTCCTTTCGTGGGGGTTTTGCCGTTGCTAACGCGTGTACTGCAGTGTACGCACTCACATATGCACCTGTTTGGATCGTACACACGCCCGGATGGCTGATTTAAAAATTAGCGTGTTGTTCAACTTTTTGCTATGCCGAGGCGTGGGTACGGTTGTGACTAGACACGCAATTGAGAGAAAATAAAAATCTGGATACAGTAAAAGGAAACACTCTACATATGTTAATCTATTTGCATATTGATTTTTTTAGGGTAAGATGAATGGTTTGAGACTTATTGATTGAAATCAAAGCTATTTTTAATTCTAAACAGCTGTAAAATGTGAAGCCAATTTCATTGGCTGAGCCCGGGTTCAATTCGACAATTGATCCAAGGGTAGTACGCGCTGTGTATTGACGTTAATTTTAGGTTGAAGCACTAAAGTCATACCGCGTTTAGCTACGTTAGCGCGCATCGTCATAGTTTGCTGCATCTGTTCTTGATCGTTGCGTTCAACGGGTTGTTCGATTGTTGTCAATGGGTGATGGCAGTCCCTTTCTTGTTGTATTTAAGCCGTAAACGTATCGCCAAATGGGTTAAAGATGACCTTAAATGTTAAAGTGTTAAGAATGAGAAAAAGGTATAATTTGGGAACCGGTACTCTCTTTATGACAAATGAACGGCGACACCATTATTTTTGCGTGGAAAAGGACGAAGTTATTATTTTGTTTTTTTTTCTTCTTTATTTTTTTGTTTTTGCTTTTTTAGACTTAAACTAATGGTATCGCCTTGGGTCCCAAAGAACGGTATCGCCTGGGTCCCAAAGATGGTATCGCCTTGGGTCCAAAGACGCTCGGAAACAAGACACTGTAACATGAAAGTCTGTTACTGCCATATAAAGCTTATTTCCTTTGAATTTATCTTAGCATTCCCTGTATTTTCATTTGATTCAATTGTTTAATGTGAGCAGCAATCATGGGATTCCAATACATACATGTATAAGACTCTAATAAAGTTAGTTACTTGATACTGTAACAAAACTTAATTTACCGCAATCTTGTGGCTATCTGCTACAAGGAAAATTTAGGTCAGATATGTGACCCAAATATATAAAAGTAAAGATGGCATAATTAGGAGCAAAAGAACACACACAAGGCCATATTCAGTAATTTACTATGGAAAAAATCAAATTGGATAAATCATCCCTGATGTGGATAGAATAAATGTTTTTTTTATGACTAGTTACATACGCCAAAATATAAGCCGGCAATTTAAAAATAGGATCATGAAGAGATTGTTTCTGTTGTAAGCCTGGCATCTGAAATAATGAATTCATAGCTTCCATAATCCAATAATGGGAAAGAACAATACATAGCGCATAGTCATAATGCATCAGTGAACGTAAAAAAGACACTAAATGCTGTGAGTTTAACCCCTGAGGCAAAGGAGATAGCTATATCCATAATAATAGATGTGTACATAGGATATGGACCAATTGACAAACATTTAATAGATTTAATCATTTGCTGTTTTTTCAAACCTACATCAATTATTGTATTGCATTAACCGAAATGGTTTTAAACAGATTCTTCATGGTAGTGGCTACATTGCTGAGTAGATGCAGATATTACCCATAGACATTCACTCTCAGCCTGCCAAGAATCTGCATGCCACATAAAGATGGACAGTGGACAGCCAATCAGCTGTCTATATACCATCACAGAGCAAGCTACATGGTTACCATCAGCTTTCAGTGTGTTACCAGAGGGTGTTGAGTCTATCCCACAATTGCAGCGGTTTTGGGAAATTTAACGTCAATAAGGTCATGTGATCCCACAAAAATCTATTCTTAAGATATAAAACCTTGAATTTTACACTCATTTTAGCCACAAGGTGCAAAGTACATGAGGGGATTTTTTGCATGATCATGACATGTTCTGTCAGTTGCTTACACTTATTGAAACTTTTTATCCCGATGTACTGACATGTTATTTAGTACAGTAAAGTATACGCACATGCAATGCATTGTGGGATTGATTCAAAAAACCCTGAGGTTATTTCCCATGGTTCATTTTAATTTTGAGATATGCTTGACATCTATTTTTGCATTTGAATGAATGTGGTTTGAGGTTTTGATGAGCCTCATTCAAATTGTAAAAATTTCCTAAAAACATTTAAAAAAAGAGAGGACAAGTGTATAAGCACCTATTTTGTCTACTATTCGATGGTAGCATAGGTAATACTTGCTGTCAAACATCAATCTATCCACCTCATGGGCAAGTACAGAGTACCATAGCCATGAGGGTGGGTATTGTAGACACATCATTTTGCACCTAATGTCTGGTACTTTGGAAGTACTATCCTGCAGCTACTGTATTTGCGTGGGTGGTAAAGTGTAGGCTGCAGTGGGGTTGGGAGGTTAGTGGAGGGGCCTGGCCCTCCCAATTTTCAAAGACAAAAATAAAAAGTTTTTGAAAATTTTAAGAAGTTTCCCGATTGCTGCACCATTTTTTTTTTGTTATATTTTTTTTTTTAAAGCAACACCGCTACCAATAGAAGACTAAAAATACATATGTCCTCGGACCGCTGTGTCGCCCCGGTCGCGGTTAGTGAAGGATAGGCCCTAAACATGAACTTTGACCTTGATGTGACCTGGACCCCCTCATAAACCAAATGAGGGTTTGCATGGTAAACTCCATAAACCAAGTTTGGTTCAATTGAACTTCAACTTTCAAATGAGGTCAATTTCACCAAAATTGTCAGGCCTATATTACAATGACCTCACATGACCTGTGACCTTGATATGTGACCTTGGACCTCATTCACAAATGAGGGCTCCCATGTTGCACTATGATTCAATTGGTTCCAATTGAACTTCAACTTTTTCAAATGAGGTCAATTTTACATTCAGCCTATTTTACCAACTTGACCTCACAGACCTTGACCTTGGCATGTGCCCGTTGCCCTTTTCAAACAATGGGGGATGCCATATTGCACCTGTGACCCAAGTTGGTCTAAATCCATCAAAAGTATGAGGATATTAAAGGCAAATGTTAAACCTTTTTTACAACAACAGACATCAAACAACGACATTACTAGACAACAACAACAGCAGACATCAACAACAGTGGACAAAGTGAGTGATCCCTATGTGTCTCCTGCCTTAGGGCAGGCGACACAAAAAGGGGGAAAAACAAAGTCAACAAAAATATTGGAGCACTATTGGACTCTCATACTATTTTAAAGGTATCCTTCATTTGTGAGCAATTTCTTCAACATTCTTCCACACTACTATTTCCACAAACAAACGCATCTTCCCAAATATATATCTGGTGCAGCCCCCATCTTAGACATGGCGGCCATCAGGGTGAAAAAATGCCATTTCCTGCGAACATAATCAAAATTACTCCAGATTGCAGAATTTCCTCCAATTCTAATGTATTTCTTTATTACATGGACAAAAATTTCCTCCAAATAGAAGATTTCCCAGGAACCAGGTTCCCAGTTCCGTATTTTTCCAGGCTTGACAGCATCTTGAAAAATAATAAAATAAACAAAATAATAAAGGCCTCCCCACCAATTTTTTCAACAGTCCGGACGCTCAACTGTTTTATTTTTTACTGGGCTTATTCTAGCTTTACAAGAAAATCAGGGTAAAGTATTGAAAATTGCTCTGATAAATTGCTAATTGGTCCCCCCCCCACTTTGAAAATCATTCCACCGCCGCTAATTCAAGTAAGAAGCTGGTCGTGTAGTAACACATTCTATGGGGAAGATATCCTCAAATAATCTAACTGAAACATGTATACATGTATAGGGCATGTTGAAGCAGCATCCCAAGAATTTCCTTTAGGCACAAGAGAAATGGATTTTCAGTGACTTGGACATGTTAATTTTCAAAATCTAATCAGGTCGAGAACTCGTGGACCCGCTTCTTTCCACCAAGTTACATCATCGTAGCCCTTACGGAACTCCAGATAAATCGTACACAAGCAGTGAACACGGACGCCGCGCAGACATCATGACAGACAGACAGACAGACAGAAAAGTGATTACTAAGTCTCTGCCGAACAAAGTTCAGGCGAGACAAAAATCCTTTAGGTATCAGACAACTTGTATGTAGGATTACCTTTGATGCTTTCTTTTTTTCCTTGAAATAAAGCAGATGAAAAATATGATATTACATTGAACAAGGTGGTTCTCGAACCACAAAGGTCCCCCCGCTCGTCGCGGTAGTTAAAAGGAGGAAAAGTAACATAACTTAAAGATCACAGGGAGGATTGTGATGGAAACCAGAGAGGCTCCTACCATAGCAGTTTCAATACCTTGGATGACCCCAGGTGACTTTGGAAAAATCTGGTATCAATGTTGACTACACCCACCAAGTTTCATGACCATACAACATTTGTAGTTGTTTGACCTTGGATATCCCCACATGACCTTGAAATGACCTTCAAAATTTTCAGCACTGAATGTTGACCCAACAAGTTTCATGACCATACAACTATGCATAGTGATTTGACCTTGGATGCCCCGCATGACCTTGAAATGACCTTCAAAATTTTCGGCACCGAATGTTGAGCACACCCACCAAGTTTCATCATCCTGCCACAATTGACAAAGTTTAAAGCAATTTTTGACCACATTTGACCTTTGACCCCATGGCACATGACCAGCGGCGGATTTCAGAGTCAGCAGTGTCAGCAGCTGCTGACAGGGCCCCCTAAAATATTGCTCTCAGGGCCCCCTCGGACACACCTTAGTCGCACTAAAGTGCGATATTGCGTTGCTTCTTAACGCTAAAGGGGCCCCACCTTAAGCCCTTTTCCTTAAATCCGCCACTGCACATGACCCATCTCCAAACTCATCCGCCGCCTACTTAAGGGTTTAGAGCAGGAGCAGAATATCATAGGGTCCTTATTTAGGGAGTTCGTTCATGCCCGACTACATCTAAGGTTTGACACTCAATTTGTACAGGGGTCAACATTGAAAGTTATACTCTGATTTGTACAGACTCAATTTGTACAGGGGTCAACATTGAAAGTTACTCTGATTATATTTTAAATGCTTGCAAATTATTGCCTGAGGAATGAGGACTCCCAAAAAGTATAGTTTTGATTATGTTAAATGTTTACTTACTGAGATAAAGGTCAAAGAAGGTCAATGCCAATTGGATTATGTTGCCCCATGACCTATTTTGTCATATAGCATGATAACTATGCAGTGCAGATGCTACAAACTATTCCTTATTTTGACACCTTAAGCTAGGTGAACAATTTGTTTCATTTTTTACCAAAATTGGAGCAACTTCTGATTTTGACCCCTGTACAAATGGAAATTGACCTTTTTTGCACTTTTAGCCATTTTTACCCAATAACTCTAAAACCAATGATCATAGATGGTACAAACTATACATTTTTGGAATCCTTGTGACTAGACGGACGATATGACATACATTTCAACATGATTGGAGTAATTTGAAAGTTTGACCCCTGTGTAAACTTAAACTGGCCCCTATTGAAAAGTGACACCACAATTTGACACCACTAACTTTGCATTGATGTAGAGGGTCCATATACTAACTACCGAAGGTGTCAAAGCTGAGATGTAGTGGGACATGAACGATGATGTTTGACCCAAGTCCTTACTCCCGTTCTAGTTATAGAGGATAATTGAAATAATCGATCGATTTTCTTAATTTTTGGATATATGGTATTTTAATTGATGTAGGTGACAAATCTGAAATAATAAATGGGGGTCACCGACTTCGTTTTTGAGCTATAGGCTGTTCAAAAAGTGTATTATTTTCAAAAATTTGTACAGAGCTCTATGGGAAAACAGGAAAATGTTGCCGTTTTCGAGGCATAAAATATAAACAAATCGAACGATTTTTGAATTTTCTACTTATGTTAAGAACCTTTATAAGATCTTTTCAGTGCACTAATAAAAACTGGGTGTCACCGACTTAGTTTTCGAGAAAAACAACGGAATAGACCTAAAAATTGCAATTTTCCCTTTGTAGTGCGTCCTGTTTACATGAACAAAAGCGCAGCATAGCTTGTGTATTGACGCACGGAAATAAGCGCAAACCCATGCCAAGTATGCGTTCGCAAGCGATTTGGCTCTTGTTGACAGCAGGAAGCGAGTGAGTGAGTGAGTGAGTGAGTGAGTGAGTGAGTGAGTGAGCAGTATATGAGTGCATCGCAAACTTTTTGTTTCAAATTAGGCAAACGGATCAGTTTAAAATATAGGCCTATACAAGGAAAATATAAAATAAAGTAATTCAGGGCATGTAGGGATAATTGAATAAGGGGATGTAGTTTTATCGGATTTAATTTGTTCCGATAAAAACTTTTCACACACCATTTCATAATGTTTCCTATAAAAATCGGGTTCTTGACTTTGAAGCGAAGATCCCGAAAAACCTTTCCCCCTCTTCCTGGCTCCAGGCGAAAAAATGCCCATGGGAATTAAAGTTCTGATACAACTATATTAATTTAAATGCAATTGCATAAGTGTGTGTCTCATTTCGGAAATTGTGAGATATTGGCTCTTGTATAAAGGCAAACGGCAACAGACCTTTCTAGCTGTTTCACCCTTTTTTTCGGGAATCTGTCATAAAAACCACCAAATTTAGGAACGTACAAAGACACCACTCCCCGACACACCCATCTAAAATGTTTCCGTCGTTATTCGTTTTAATGTCGGTACATGGGCGGTTTGTTGGCAATCAGTGACCCTTACCCCTACCGACACCCACCCGCACCCCCACATCTATGAAAACGATTCGGGATATACCCCTGGATGTGATTAACAAAACTGGTATTATGCGATGAAACGAGGCAAAAACTACAACCAAAAAAACATTCTCGTGGTGAACTGTGCATGCATAACGCGCGCCTAAGAAAGATCTCCTACGCTCTGACTGGGAGTGCGTAAGTGGCAGCGCAAACTGACACGCAGTACGCAGAATGCCTTTTCTCTTCAATTATCCTCTATAACCTTACAAGCGACACAAATGGTTGCAAAGATGGTAAACCCAGTACTTTTTGCTTAGATCAAAAGATATCGTGTGTTGACAATGTTTATAGCATTTCACCCATTAATTTTTTTTACCATATTTTTGACCTCATTGACCTTTTACCCATGACACATGGACCCACTTCGATTTCCACCAGCGCGTACTCCAAGATACATCTATGTTGTAAAGATTGACAAACCCACACTTGCTTATAGTTCCAAAGATATCGCATGGGAAACACACACACAGCGCACACACACACGGACGGGGAGCTTTCTTATAGTCCCCCATTCGCCAAAAAAGTGTGCGGGACCAAAAAGCTGTGAAAATTAAGCATGTTCAAAATTGGTACCTATTAAATAATCAGGACAATTATCACCTCCTTCACAGTACCTGTTTAAACTTGTCAGACACAGATTGAATCAGCAGAACCCGGCCCTCATCTTTTAAAAACAACATAATAATGGCTAACATCAATTCTTCCTCTCTATATAATGTTTTTTAACTGCAAGTGCATACATCTTGCCAATGAAGAAAAGCCAATTATTGGCTTTGCAGCAACATCCCCAAAACCCTCTATTTTTCGAGTTAACCCTTGACCTGAATATGACAAAAAGTGCATCATCAAATGAATCTTGAAATTCAGCAAGCCAAAACTTGCATGATGCAAAAAAATATATCTGTACAAGTTGAGTTATGACGGGGGAAATGACCCTATAATGAAATCACCATAATGAAATTGACCCAACTCAGGGTATGCGACGCTACGTATACAGATCTTCACATGCTTTGCATCTTATTTATTAGCATGATGTGTTTGGGATATGCACTAATTATTAGTAGAGGAGCTGCTAAGAGATGTATGCACTTATTTAGGAGAGGATAGCTTCAACTGTTGTAGACTATTGAACCCAAGGAAACAACTTGTATGTGCCCAAAATTTGATTCCTGGCCGAAAGGCCTGATTTTCGCATATTGAAAAATGGCCGCCAAAAATCAATTAAACTGCCTATTTGGATTCTTAAGGTCGCTTAGAACAAACAACATACATTCTTTTTGGATAATAAAATGGCATGTTAAGATAAAAGCAACACACGATCATTAAAAGGTATTTTAATATTTTTAACGATGTTTTCAAAATCCAAGATGGCGGCAAATGGCCTCCACACCTTTCAAATTTTTCCCCTTTTTAAAACACAAAACCAAAATTGGCTATTGACTCTTATTTGCCATAAATCAATTCAGCAGGTCCAGTGTCATCATTAAGTAAAAAATCTCAAGACCACATAAAATTATATCTGACACGTGACAGTTAATATTTGGGGTATAATGCTTTGAAATTCAAAATGGCGCTCGATTACGGCTACTGAAAGGTGAAAACACAATAGAACTTTTGCCTTATATATACCGTTATTACCAGAAAGTGCCGTACAACTACCTAAATAATGCCATCTACTTCATAATAGTTGTATACCCCTCTATCATCTAGAAATGCCATACAACTAACTAACTAATGCCAATATATCATTCATAACAGTTGGGGTTACCCTTGTTTTACCAACCTTTTTTTGTAACACGGTTTAAAAGGGGGGGTGTTTCCCCCCCCCTCGAGAATTTGTTATAAAGAACCCATGCTAATGAGTTTTTGTACCATATAGGTCTGGTCCCCTCTTCCATTGAAATATTACCAACATACCTATCAATAGTGTCACAAATTAAGTCATCAGTCCGCGAGGGGGGCAAATGGGCAATTTCCACAGAAAATAGTGACAATTCAATTTGCTCTAAAAACGTAGAAGTATCGAATTTCATGCGGTTCAGTTCTAATTATGGCGATTGGCTAGTTTTAGCATACAATAGAGTTTTAGGAAGAGCCAATAATGTGGGCAAATATTTCAAAATATGCACCATAAAATATCCTTGGTGGCAACCCCCGCCCCTTACCCTTGACTTTGCTGGGGTCATACCCCTACCCGGTGCAGGTGCTGCTTCACATTTTTTTCGCTAAAATGACCGGAAAGGTGAGAAACGATTACCACCTGGAAGTTTTTAACGAAAGTTTTTAGCATTTTAGCGCATCCGGATCGGAGTTCCTGGGAAGCCAACGCCCCCCTGGTAAGACCAGGGTTATTCCTCTTATTTGCGTACACTAACTTTGTCTTTTGCCAGGCCTCTTCTAATTAATATTAATATCTCTTTTCTAGGGCATATATGAATCCAAGGAAACAACTAGAATGTGTACCACAACTTCTATCACGGGCAAAAGCTGATTTTTGCCACATTGTGTTCACTGGTGAATTCAGTATAACTTAACTAGGGTTAGCATACGTGTCCATGTAATATAGCCGATGTAGGTATATCAGGCAGTGCTTATACTTATAACCCGAGTCCAGGTATATCAGCAGTGGCTCTTTCACAGTACTAGGGTTTTTAACAACAATCGCACCTGTTCGTACATTTGTAGTACTTATCACAGCTTGATCATGCCATCCTGCAATCAAGGAACCAATTCTTGCAAGAATTTTGCCACGTGTGCAGGGATCTTACAGGCCTTCGGGTTTTAAGATCACAATCTCATGGACTAGAAACTTGCCCCTGCTTTCATTTCCTGTTGATGTTTTTTTGGGCACTTGACCACGAATGTTTCCTCCATTATTGTACTTTCTGTTACCTGGAACACTGTGTCCAAATTTTTTGAATCACAGAAGAATTTTTCTTGTTTATCAAGGTAGCTTTAGGGCTGCAAAGTTTGGAGTCGATCATCTTGCTGTTGTGTCTCCCCCGGGCTGTGTCGCACTCACCCAGTGCATGGAGTGTGGGAGATACGTTATAAACTTGTCTCCCCGCGCCATGCAATATGGTAGTGGGCAATACCGATCTTTCACTCTCCTGAGTTGCTAACAGCCAGCGCTCATTTTAGCCCATTATTTTTTCAACTAACTGTGTTATGGTATAAATAACCCACAAGACCCTCGTGTCACCTGATGATAGCATTATGGGTGTAGGTCTTGAACAGTGACCTAAAATGTCCTGCACAGGAACGTCATCAGTTTCCCGCCTCGTTCAAGCCAGAACAGCCGAGTGTAGAAGCACACCCCCACTGACACACAAACCATACCCTGTGTGATATACCAAGGTATAGAGGTTTTTTGCTTTGGTTATTATTGGTTGTGAGCTACTCAACATGAATTCGTGAAGCCGTTTTTGGCTTATGAATGATGACAAAAGTTTCTCTAATTCACTGGGGACACTTTTTTTTGGATTATATCCACACATCAAGAACACAACAGTGTTTTGTGTTTCTTTTTTCTTCCTCTCTTCTTCCAGTCTTGATGCTATCCTCTCTGTATGTACCACAACATGGATCTCAGTGACACAGTGTGTGCTCAGCTTTGTTGATTGACCATAGATGTCAAAAAGTCATGGAATGTCTTTGGTGGGTTGTGGGTGAGGTTTCTTTCTTGTCCGCATTTATCAATTTATTAGTTTTTTGTGTACAACTCAATCCATCACGTTAACGAAGAAGAATGCCGAATTGGTAATCTCGTGCTTGGAGTTGCTCCTCAACAGTTTCCATTGTCCATCTATACTCAATAATCATGACAGCTTTGATTACGGCGCTCACTACCTTTAACGAGGCAGAAAAGTCCATACCTTGGAATATTACAACAGGCACAGGGTGTTACTTTTCCATTCCCTTCGCTAACTGCATGGTGGGAGAAAGCTGATGGCAGGATGATAATTATTCCCATATGCAAAACAAAATTTTAAGTCAACGTTCAGAATCTACATCAGTAACTGCTTACATCAGGGGACGCGGATGTCTTTGTGTGACTTTGTTATCGTAGGTACTAACTGAAGAGATCTTGGCCTCAAAAAGCTCTGTTTTTTTTTTTGCAACTCACAGGAGTGAAAAGATGCATATTATCACTACAACTGTATCTGCATGCGCTTGGAGATGAGCTTACAAGCGTCTTCCCGCACTCCAGTTGCTGTCGTGGGTGTACACAACTACAATGTAGTCAATAAACTTGCGCCCTCGACCGCTGTCCGCCAAAACTAAAATCTTCTCTGATCAAGAATTTTTACAGTCCACAGCAACACGAAGGCACTGTACAGATTGAGAGACACCTTGTTCAAGTGCTTCAAACCTATCCACAGACCTGCAGACATTTGTTTGATCTGCGTTGTTCTGCATTTATACGCAAGAGACCTCATGTGAACTTAGAGATAACAGCTTGTATTACCTATACCTCGATAAATGTTAGGAACCTATATCCTGGCGCGTCTAACAACCAACAGTAACTGAGTCCAGGCCCCATTAAGAGACGCATCCTTTATTAGGATTCCTAGTCCGTATATATGGTTTGGGAAAGAGAGGCAAGTAAATTGCTAGTCCCTTGATCTCAAAAAAACACAAAGGCCTGCCAGATCCTTACACATGTGGCAATGTGCTCGCAAGAATGTGTGTCCTTGCAGGTTTGCTAATAAGATCAAAAGTGTTGCAAGTCGGCAAATGAAACCAGGCATTTTTGTAAAACCCTCAATGAACACTACATGATATACCTGGACGTCAGTAGCGTTATGAACACTGCCTAGATCCTGGGACTCGTATAAATAACACTGCCTGATTAAACCTGGACCTCACGTTATTCAGGAACACTGATTGGACAAATCGGGCTCTTACCCATGATAGATTTGTTGTTTGCACCCTTTTTGTTCCGTGGGATCATATTACCCCCGGAACATGAAATATTATTTGTTGAGGCTTTATGTTCCCTTAAAGAGGGCTTGGCTAAGTCACTTAATGTATGCACATAAAAAATAACTCACGTTATAACCTATATATTTACGGAATAGATGATAGCTGTAATCTGCAATTTTCCTATTTTTGTCACCTTTCAAGTATCCATATTCGACTCCATTTTTTCAATTTGAAACATTCTTATAACATCATATAAATGTCCTGATAATATTTTATGTGGTCTTCAGCCATTCTATTGTTTGACACAATGGATGATCTCATGGTTAATACAACCCAATAACATTGCCAATTTTGTAGATTTTCAATGTTTTTGGGCAGCCCCCCCATTTTGGCCACCATCTTGGATTGAAAATGTTACCATATTGAACTATACCATTTTAAAAATGACTGTGTGTGCTTTTATCTGAACATTCAATGTATTTAAAAAAAAAACATTGGTTTTTTATTCAAAGAGGGACCGAAGAAGATTTTTTAATAGGCTGTTTATTGATTTTTTGCCGCCATTTTTTAATTTGGCGAAAATCAGAATTTCGTCCGTATATCAATTTTCGGCACTATCCCAGTTGTTCCAATTGGTGGATAACCCCAACTTTTAGATAATTGATATATGACCTTATTAGTTAGTTGTACGGTAATTTTGAGATGAGCGTGGTGTATATGGCAAGTTCCTAATAATTTTTTACTTTTCTCAGCACCTTAAGTCAAGCACCATTAATTTGAAGGCTGATTGTATAATTTAATGTTCGCGATTAAACTTTTTTAATGTGGTCATTGAGATGTTATTAATTAATTAATTGACACCAGGAACATCTGGATTTGATTTATCGCGAATACGAGTCGACATAATTGCAATTTTGAAGATTTCAAATGTTTTTGGCAGCCATATGGCCGCCATCTTGGATTTGAAACGATGTTAACAATGATTAAAATAACCCTTTTTCCATTATCTATTGCTACTTTTGTCTTAACATACCATTTTGTAACCAAAACACCATTATTTTGTTTTGTTCTACTAACTAATCGACCTTAAGAATCCTATTAGGCTATTTCAATTGATTTGGCGGCCATTTTGAATTTTGGGCGAAAATCAGGCCCTTTCGACCAGGATATCAATTTCGGCACATATCCCAAGGTGTTCTAAGTTCATCGTTAGTCTAAAACAGTTGAGGTATCCTCTCCTAAATTAATTGCATACAGATCACTCTTCCCGCTCCTGACTATGGTGGTTTAAGCACACATTTATTAGGTTATCTAAATAAATTCCCCAAGTAATGTAGATCACCATGGTGGGGGAATCCATCAAAAATTTATGTTAATCTATGAGGGTGATGTGGCTACTGCCTCTGACTTATTTTCTCCCCGTAAGGAAAATGCTTAATTCTATTGTACCATAGTGATTTCAGACATTTTTGCCATTCAATCATGTTCATAAACATCTACATAAATTTTAAAGCTAAACAATGAATCCATTAACCGGGGGTGGTGGGGGGGGGGTAGAATAGACATCAAAGCTAGTGGTTATTGGAATTAAACTGCAAAGGCACTAGTGGGAGTGTGATTTGTAAAATATAAATTAACAACCCTGTACCTAGAAATAATTTTCTGCTATTGATATGGGGCATATACATTAAACAAATCAATTATATAATCAGAAAAGATTCACTTTAACACCTTTATTAAGGACTTGCCGAAAGAAGGCAATTTCAAACCAAAGTCAAGTGCGCTGGTCCATTGCTGACAAACCTATCACAAATCATGTTGTGTAGTAATATGCCTCACAAATACAGAATGTACAAAATGTTAATGTTTTTGCTTTATATCATGTAATTTTCCTTCAGAGCAGATAAAACTTGCTGAAAATTATTTACAAAGTGTATATGCCATGGAGCATGGTTGTGAAACATTTTTTTTCCATTTTGAAGCTATTTTGACTCTTTCAGAAAACAATTGATTTGCCCCTATATTTTTTCCAGGTATCAACTCTGAACGCATTTAATACTACTGAACTTTTGTTCGTTCTAAATGACCCCCTCAAGTGGTCTTCTTCTTGGGGTCCCCGTCGTACCAACATTAAAC
>JAMKCH010010012.1:0-50765 GCA_023653785.1 Ophioderma brevispina
GATTCTGTTGTCTTTTGGGTGTACTTATTGGAAAAAATATCTTGGAATTATTTCAAAAGTTTTTAGGGTGTCAATCCAGAATGGGGCCGCAAAAACACTATCAGTATATTGGTATTCTCAACGCAATATGAGTCCAAAATTGACGACAATACCCAATTTTCATACTGAAGAGTTCAAAAAGCTAAACTTGACTATGTATCACATTAAACAATAAAAAATTTTTTATTATTATTAACATGAATATTAAATAGTCCAAAATGGCCGCCAAACCTATGATAGGAATATAAAACGCTAATCACACTAATCAAGATGAGAAATAAAGGATTCAGATTCATGGTGTATTATATCTTGTGTATTAGGAACCACATTTGACATTTCTTTTTGTTAACACCTTCAAATCCCAAGATGGCGGCCAATATGGGGCCGCCGAGAGCGCTATTAACAGCTAAAAACCGGTAATTTAAGACAAACTACCTGAATTATTAAACTTATGTTGCAGTAACATTGTTTTAATACTTGAAACAGAAGAAAACAAATTCCAACTATTTTTGTTTTGGCTAACAGCTTTGAATCCAAGAAAAAAAAAAATTGGCGGCCACCGTAAGTATAACGACCATTAAATCTAAAATGATTTTCACATTCTTAACAAATAAACACTTCGATGCATCCTTTGGACCCAAAGGAACTCATAGTTACCATTTATTTTTAAATATACTTCACATTAAGATGGCACTATTTGGCCTGCTATACAAGCCTAGCAAAAATCATAGCAAAAATGGCGATTTTTTCATACCTACATTATGTTTAACCATTCCGGAAATGGAATATAATACAAACATGAAGCTACATAGATACGCTTCTGACACAGAACTCATTCTACTAAAAGAGTGCTAATCTAACCATTTAAATTTTTACTAGATATGAATAAAAAGCAAGCATACAGCTAATATAAAAACTTAATTTTTGTATACGCCACATTGAAAATGAGGATAATGTAATACAACTAAGATATTTGTATATATGCAGATATATACTTTTAACCAATTTTGTTAAATGTAAAATATTTCAAATAGAAAATGTCATATATAGTAGAGTGGAAAGTTGGCCAAAACGTGTCGGGTACCCTACCGTAGATAATACTACATCAAACATATATCCCTGTAAAGCTCGTGTCATTCTACATCGAGAAATGATGTGTTGTGAAATTTGTAACCTGTGTGGAGTCAACCAGGGGGTCATTTATAGTCTCCAGAGTCATTCTTAGGTCGAATTTATTGAAAAAACAACTATATGTCATCCTTGAACTATGACTAAATCATTAATTTTGTCAAATTTGGTATCCTGGGTGAAGAGATAACTTTTTCTAATCATGTGACACCCATTTTGAGGAAATAATGCAAAATAGATTTCAATTTTGGGGCAAAAAAAACAGCATTTTTGGTCATTTTTTTTGCTCCTTTTGGGGCAAATTTTGAATTTTGAGATTACGTTTTACCTCATCAGGATAATTGCTCTTTGTGGTCGAGTTTACTGATATTTTCCCCAAAACTGCCCGCCCATATACGTCATATATCAAAAATTTCATAGAAATACACAAGCACATTCTAAAGTTATTCTGTGGCACACGGTCAATGACCTTTAAAATCCAGAAATCACCTTTTTTCCAAGGTCAGGGTTTACCTGATTAGGAGGCCTACAATTTACTATATGCATAATTCTTGTCGAATTAGGTGTCATATTAGAGAGAATACATTTTTCTATCATGTGATTTCAATTTAATAATGGAATTATGCCAAAATAGTTTTCAAATTTTGGGGCAAAAAGGGCATTTTTTTGGCATCATTTTTGGGCAAATTTTGAATTTTGAAGATTATGTTTATACTCATTCCTGATATTTGCTCTTTGGGAAGTTAACTGGTATTTCCAATACCGTCCCCATATACTGTCCCTAAAGCCATAAAAATTCATAGGACTACCAAACACATTTAAAGTTCATTCTGTGGTCAAAGGTCAATGACCTTTAAATCCAAGAAACAACTTTTTTCAGTCAGGGTTAGATTAGAGGCCTTCCATTTTACATATATGCATCATTTTTGTCGAATTAGGTTTCATATTAAAGAGACTACATTTCTCTCTAATCCTGTGAAACATTTAATGATATTATGAAATTAGTTTTCAATTTTGCGGGCAACAAAGGCCATTTTTTGTGATTTTTCTCATTTTTTTTGGGCAAAATTTTGAATTTTGAAGCTTACGTTGATCCTCATCTGATACTATGCGCTTTGGTAGTTTCAAGGGGGTATTTCCCAAAAATATGTTGCCGCAAATTGTGTGGCAGTTATCATGGAAATTTTCATAGAAAAACACGGACAAATTTTTGAAGTATTCTGTGCAAAGGTCATTGACTTTAAATCTAAGAAAATCGCCTTGTCATGGTCAGGGTTCAGATAGGAGCTACCATTTACAATATATTAAATCATTCTTGTCAAATTAGGTGTTCAATTAAATGAATGCATTTTTCTGGAATGTGGAAATCAATTTCGAGGGAATTAATGCATAATGGTTTTCAATTTTGGTAAACAAGGGCATTTATATGGTCTAGCGGAATCAAATCTTGGGATCTTCGCAACCGAAATAACCCTGCCTGTCCAAGCAGCCGACGGACCAGTATGATTAAGAAGTCGATTATTGAAATGGAAGAGAACGCACGCTCATTCGGTCTTAGAGGCAGCCAACTTCTCCAAGGGGGGGGGGGGCAGAGCAGCGCCGTACGAGATGAGGCAAGATCTTGGAATTTCGTATAATTTAACCTAACTTTTTTTAATATCAGAACTGACCTTTGGTCGCAAAAACAAATACACCATAACCAACGAATGTGCTTGGGGAATGTGTAATTGTCTACACTGACACATTAACAATCCGTGGATAAAATGAAAAATGGGTACAAATTTTCAATGGCCAATAATCTCAGTCCTATCATCTATTGGAAAGATTTTTTTTTCGGTGTTAGAAAACTGACGAAATTGCACTTTCAGATGTGTCATAATTGTAATGCTTTACTTTTTCTCTTAGCGATAGAGGGCGCTTTGAGGTTTCCTTTTTTTTTGAGACAAAGCCCCGGTATGTTTAAAGTTACTTTGTGTCAAAATTCACTGACCTTTAAATCCAAGAAAACCACGCTTTTTCAGGTCAGCGATCATATTTTCAGGCCTATGTATATGCTTTATTTTTTGTTTAATTATATACACTCAAGTTAAAAAAAAAATCCATCCTTTTGATATCAATTTTGCGGAGAGTTAATTTCGAAATTTGCTTTGGCTTTTTTGAGTTAAAGGCATTTTTGCGCCTTTGGGGTAAAATTAGAGGAAAACACTAGTTTGACTAAAACAATTTGGTAATACAAATGTTTCTTCAAATGTGTTATCACATGAAATGGAATAACAATAGCTATAATGGATTCAATAAAAAAATTTTTTTTTAGAGATTTTGTTTATATTTGAATTGTTCAATTAATTGGGGGAGAATCCGATATCATTTGATACAGATGTTCAGGGGGTCTCAGCGAATACCTGTCAATGGGATTCCCCTAATATAACCGCTTTCCTAAAGAGTTGTGTAGATGAAAATCCACCAATTTAGAAGGCTTCATAACATCACATAAAGAAATAAACCTGAATAAAGTTGTTCAGTACAAAAATTGGCCAAACTTGATTTTGAATTTCACCGTCAAAATGTTTTGAAATAAGACCTATATTTGTTTCATGCATATTTTACGGCATTGCTTCGCCTAGACTTGTACTGATTGCTCTATTTCTGAAGAATGAACGATATTACCATATAAAGCACAAACACAAATGTCTCATGCCATTTTACATATATTTTGTTAGGGTTACTTGTATATTTACCATAGGTCTACGTAAACGCTACATGATGTATATAAATATTATGGCTCCAATGTCCTACTATACTTTTGCCAGATTTTAATTAATTATTTCTTTGTTTATGTCACTTGGTGTATGCATTATGAAAATCAGAATCACAGTAACTCTAATAAGATTTTTTTCTTTGTCATGGGCACTCCGTAGTGAGTACGGGGGGCTCTTTTCCTAGGTACCTCATGCTAATTAACCCAAAACGACGTGATGGATTGATTTTTTTTTTTTGCACCAATGCAAGCGCAACTAAAGTTAAGACAATACAAAAATATCCAAATCAATATAATTGTCAGCGTTAAAATCGCCGGCTGAAAAAAATAAAGAAAATAACAAAATTTCCCCCCCCCCTTCTTCAGCTAAGTGTTAAAGCTGCACTGGCACCTTTTCACAATAGAAATTTCAATTTGCTCGGCCATGAATTGGAAACCTAACAAACACCAACGACAATCCAGGTAATTTGTAGGCTAACTTTTAATTTTGCCGTACCCAAAAAATGTGACCATTACAAGGATATCATAGACTCGTACTCATGGTATCTATTTATATTAAACCACAAAGGTCACAGACCGGTCCAACCGGGGGATGCTGGGAATCAACTCCGGCGAGTGCTTTCCTGTGTTAAAACACCATTTTCCACGTCTGTGCTGACGAAAAATGACGCTGAAGCATTCTTTATAAATTTTTCTGTTTATCCCCACATAAAGGGTGCTGATTTAGGCCTTAATAATTTCCGGTGAGGTCTACTTTATATAAAAAGTTTACAACCATGCAAAATATCACTTTACAAAATCGTTTTGGGGGGCGCAAACTATTTTTTCAGTCGTCCGCTAGAATACCTTATGGCAGCATGATTTTGTGTGTGTGTGGTCTGTCTGTCATTCTGTGTGTGTGTGTAACGTTTGGAAAACACTTTGGGTAAAATGTTGTCATAGCTTTTTAGTGCAGTCTGGACAAGTTCATACTAGGTATGCATATAATTGAGACAAGGGGTTCTAGGTGATGTCACAGAGGAGGAGGTCAAAAGGGCATTCAGGGGTCACTTAGGGTCATATCTTGTTGCATGTGTTACTACAGCGTTGGTTTAAAATATAACAAAATAACATTTTAGTGCAGTGGATGGATCAGTTCATACTGGTATGCTTATACATTGTTGCAAGGGTCTTATGTGGGGCACAGATGAGGTCAAAGGTCATTCAGGGGTCACTTCTGGTTATTATATCTTGTGCAGGTGTATACACTTTTGGTTAAAAAATGTTGGATTTTGCAGTGAACGGATTGAAGTCATATTTGGTATGCTTATTCCTACAAGTGAGACAAGGGGTCTTATTATGGTCATAGGGGCATATATGAGAGGTCAAAGGTCGTTTAAAGTTTCACTTTAGGGTCTTGGACTAATCGGACGACCTATTTGGACCAATGTCCCTATTTAAATAAAATTGCCCGTGTCCTCTTTTACCATTCCTAAATAGATGTTGCTTATAGGAATAAGTCATAATGACACATAGAGATTTAGCAATTGGGTGATTGCTGTTAACCACAAAATCATTAGTACGTACTCTTCTCAAGGAGGGCATTGCTGCATCACAAAATATTTCCCTTTCTGCTGATAAAACTGGCTCTTCTCTTTAAATAACCTCTTGTGATCTTTTACCTTATTTGTCCGGTCCGATCTCAATTTGCTCTCATTAAACTTCCTGGTCCGTCATCTTTGGCACTGGAATTATGATTTAATCAAGTTGGCGATAAAAACACACTCACCCCTGTTGATTTTTCTTCTGGGAAACATTCCTCTTCACTTTAAGTACAGAAAGGTAACCCTCATGTCAGAGACTGTCTGCTCATCAGAACTATTTAACTGTAGTTTATTTGTTTTAAGTTTTGGTTGAATTTTGCAATACCGCATCTTAGGAACAAGGGGTAGGTAATTAAACCATGAGCGATTGTCGATAATGTCTGTCATCTGTAAATATTCAAATTAAGAGCATGTTTAGAGCATCAACCTCATTCCTTCTACCATTTCCAACAACTTACATCTACTTAAGCAAAGAAACGTGAGCACAGTATTTACTTCTTGTCTTATTTTGTGTTCTTCTCTATCCCATGCCCGCCTACTCTCCCACCCCTAACTCTCCCACCAAACCCCCTATCCTACCTCACCCAACTTTCCCACCGACCAAAAATCTGCCAATCCACTCCGACTTTCCACTGCCCCTATCCCCTAACTGCCCCACCCTAACTCCCCCTCCCCCCACCACAACTCTATATTCCAACTCAATCTCTACTACCACAACACCAAACCTTACCCACCAACACCTTACTCTAGCTTCCACACTCATTAACTCCCCCCCCCACTCTCTGCCAATACTCTCCCACTCCAACCCCTCATACGTTCTCCCCTTTTTCTCAACACCCCACCCCTAACTACCCCCCCCGTAACTCCTATACTTCCCCACCCCAACTCCTCCGCCTTCAATTGCCACTCACCCCACCCCAAATCCCACCACATCCCCCACCCAACTCCCCTTCATACAACTTCAACTCCTCACCTCCCCGACTCCAACCCTCCCAACCCCAACTTCCCAACCCAACTTCCCCACCCCTCTCCATCTCTCCAACCCCCCCCCACCTCACCTCAACTCTCCCCCCTAAACCAGTCTGCCAATCCACTCCAATCCTTACTGCCCCACACTTAATAATTACTGCACCAAAGAATTATGTGGTTTGTATTGGTGGTCCCTAACATTTTTTAGGTCCTATAAGATTTAGCTATTAGTATTTTCATTAGGCATGCTGATCTGTACAAAAAAATTATACAACACCACAATCACCATGTTGTATCACTCCCAAGTTTATTGGTGTCCTTTGCATTTTGTTGGTACAGTGGATTCAAAATTTTTGTTCAATTCTAATGACTCATTAAAAGGTGCGTGTTCCGATGTCTACTTGGGCCCCCCGATTTACCCGAAGTAGTATCGATTTTGATATCAGCCATGAAAGACCGTATTTTTTTTTAATTGTCGTCCTGAAATTTTAGTCCGCAAACCCATGTTCATTTCCCAACATCACTCCACACACTCCCGCTGTGCATGATTACACCAGCATCAGTTAACGCACTACTGCCATTTGAAACACGGACATTTACTTTAGTTTTCGAATTTCCAAGAAAAATCGAAGACCGTGTAGGATTTTTTTTTGACAAAATGGTTTCTGTTATCCACCTGAAACCGTTATACAGAAAAACTTCTAACGGTCCCGCGTAGTTTTGTTTTCAATCATGTATTATTACCCTATATAAAATTTTCACAGACGCCTACTAGTCTGTTGACGACAACTCTATTTGAACAATGGCATTCATAGCACTAACCCAGCGTGATGTTGTCGGCTGCTGTGTTTCATTCCCAAGATATTTATCATAAAATGGGCCATTGTTAATGCTTCATCAATTTGAGCCAATATTGAATAGGTGTTTGCAGATGCCTAATTGCTTTCTACACGAACCCATCAAACTGAGTTTTGTTTCCCCGGTACTTTATGGGTCATGAAGTACAAGTGCCAGGTCTCTCATAATAAGTAAGAACAACAATTACTATAATTCAGAACAAGTACCTTTAATACTTATTAAACATGCAGATATCTTGCTGTAGCTATACAGCACCAGCCGTAATTAATGAACCTACCACCCCTATCAAAGTTTTTAAAGTTGCCCTCGTTGGTAAAGTTTATTAATACAACAGTCATAGACATTAGACACATATATAATTAGTCATGTACATTGGAATATATAGCAGCACACACTATTATGGGCCCAATAAACAAAACTACACAAATAAATTTGGTATTACAATGATAGCCATTGATGCTTCCTTCCATGTTGAAGACACCACTGGCATTGCCACCTTGTTTGGTAAAAAATGTGGTTTTTCCTTATAATGTTCCCAAAATGGGCAAAATGGCACTTTTTATCTCTAATGCCAAAGCAATTTCAACCTATTTTCAATAACGTTTACATACATTTACATAGGCTTCAAAATATATCCCTGCGAAAATGTTATTTAACTGGTTTAATGGTCAATGACTTTTGACACAAAGTACTTTAAAACTTTGTGCTTGTGTTACTGTGGGGGAAAAACCCATTTTCGTGATATAATGCCCACATTTGGGACAATTTGGGGGAAATACCATTTACCACTCCCTAAAAGCATAGTAATCATAATGAGTAAAGTTTTAATCTTCCAAATCCAATTTTTGATTCAAAAATGAACAAAAGCAAAAACATGCCATTAACCCTTCCATGATATAGCCTAGCGTATTTCAACACATGTTTGAAATACCATTGAACTCCTCAAAGCGCATAGTATCTGGTGAGTACAACGTGATCTTCAATTAAATTTTGAAACCAACATAGCAAAAAACTGCCCTTTTTTCCCACACCCAAATTTGAACCATTATGCATATTCCCTCATAACTTGATTAAGAGGATAGAAAAATACATGTTCTTTAATCTAGACACCCTAATTCGACAAGAATGATTTCATATATGTAAATTGTAGGTTTCCTAATCTGAACCCTGAGCTGAAAATGTGATTTTCCCTAGATTAAAAAGGTCAATGACCTTTGCACACAACTAAAAACTCCAAAATGTGTCCATATATTCCAAGAGTTTCCTATAATTCCCATATATTGCACACTATTAGGGGGAACATAGTTTTTGGGAAATACCATTGAACTCCCCAAAGCTCATGTATCGCGAGAGTACAAACACACGTAGATCTTCAAAATTCACATTTTGCCCAAAAGAAGCAAAAAATGAAAAAAATGCCCTTTTTTTTTTTCCCAAATCTTTGAAAACTTTTTGCATAAATCCCATTGAGTGATTGCACATGATAGAAAATTTATTCTCTTTACTATTATACACCTAAATATTCCGACAAAAATGAAATGCAAGTATGGTAATGTGCAGGCCTCCTAACTCTGAACCTGACCTGAAAAAGTTGATTTTCTTGGATTTAAGGCATTGACCTTGACACAGCTACTTAAAGTTTGTTTGTGTATTCCTATGATTTTTTTATGCTTTATGGACAGTAAGCTTGGGGCAGTATTTGAAAATACCAGTTTAACTTCCCCAAAGAGCAATTAATCAAGGATTAGTATAAACATAATCTTCAAAAAAAATTTTTGCCAAAAATGAGCAAAAAATTACCAAAAATGGCCTTTTTTGCCTCAAATTTGATAAACTATTTGCATAAATCCCATTGAAATTAAATCCCATAATAGAAAAAATGTATTCTCTCGAATATGACACCTAATTCGACAGATGATGCATATGGACATGGTAGCCAGGCTCCTAATACTGAACCCTGCCGAAAAAAAGCGATTTTCTTTGATTAAAGTCATTTTTGACCTTTGCCACAAGGATACTTTAGATGTTGCTTGTGTTATTCCTACGAATTTTTATGCTATATGGACACAGTATGGGGGCAGTTTGGGAAATACCAGTTACCCACTCTCAAGAGCAATTATCATGATGAGTAAAACGTAATCTTCAAAATTCAAATTTTGCGCTCAAAAAGAGCCAAAATGCAGACAAAACTGCCGTTTTTGTCCAAAATTTGAAATCTTATTTGCATTATTTCCTTTATTTCCTCGAAATTGGTTTCACATGATAGAAAATTTATTCTCTTTCACATGATACAAATTTGACAATAATGATTTTAGTCAATAGTTCAAGGTGACATACAGTGTTTGTTTCATAAATTTGAGCACTCAGATACCTCTGTTACCTCTAAATGCCCCTAGTTGACCTCCACACAGGTTGGGCAAATTTTCACACCATCATTTTAATGCAGCATGACAAGAGCTTTACAGTGATATATGTTGTGATGATAATTACCGCCCATTCCGGTAGGGGTTAGCTCCTTAAATAGCCACTTTTTGTCCCTGTTCACTCTACTAATGAGCTATAAGCAAAATCAGCATTTCAGATTAGTGATTTAGCATTTTGGGAAGGTTTTGTCCTACTTTTAGGACCCCTGAGCGTTGACAAATCGGACAATGTTTTAATATTATGGTTTTATTTAATTATTCAGCTATGTAGCAATAAAAAATACCTCATACCTTAATCTGAAGAGAAAATATTTTCCCATTTTTGCATCTCAAAAGTATTTCAGAAGGCATTTTTACAGAAACACTAGAAAGCAATTTCCTGAAAATTGACAGGGTCAAAGGGCGGAGGCCTGAAATGTAAGGTCCATGGCCCGATCGCGAAATAGCCACCCTCGTCCCCAAACCCCAGATTTTTTACCGCAAGTGTCACAATTTTGGTATCAGACCGAAAGCTACTATTTTTCTCATTACCATCCCCTGTGAATCTCATGCAAAGGATGTTTGGTTGGATTCAGAGCGGCTGCAATGCAGGATTGGGTCTATACAAATATATTAATGGCGGTGCCTGTAGTGTGCATCATTTCATTGGGCATTTGGATTTTAACTGCTTAATCTTGATTAAACCTTTGGGGACCAATTTTAAAACAGTTATGTGTTCGAATGATATTCAAGACTGAATACAAAGCCGGATAAATGGGATATGGAGGATTAGGGTGCTGGAGTTTGCTTTTTCGTGGAAGCGTTCAATGTGGCAGTCATCGTTCCAATGCTACTCAAACGGGTACATAGATACCTGATTAAAGAATACTGTTTGTGTACACCGAGGAAAAATGACCTGCGCATCACGCATTTTCAATATGAAGCAAAACCTAAAAAAAATTTAAAAAACAGCAATTAAAACAAAAAACAAAACTAACATACCAACAACCCACAAAACAACAATCCAGACCCTACAAAAAAAGGAAATTAAATTACTTAGAAATTATGCCTTTATACACGGCACAAGTATGGGAATATCTGGTTACACCAGGGCTGCACTACTGGTTTATAATTACAAAATAAGGCCACAGGGCACATATGTCCGTCTATATACAGGATCCCGGGGAGATCCATTAAAATCCAGCCTATCAAATTTAATATACCCTGCATAAACTAGAGTAATAGTGTGGAAGTGTACTGTTACGGAAACCCTGTATAATATGACATTTATTAGACATTGCTTGTAAATGAAAGATCATAGTTAATATATGAGTGTACTTTGTTAGTTAATGCGAGTAAAATAAGGTGATATGTCGCCAAGTACCATATTTGATCTGAATGGACGCATTGAAAGGCAATGCCGCTAATAGTGATTAATTAGTTGTCATCCCTTCTTTTCTATCGTTCGGACAATTGAAAAAATTGGCTCACTACTTTGTAACTAGGTCTTAAGGGTCTTAAAAAAATAGTGTTGTTAAAATTTCCAACATAATAATATGTGGAAAAGACCAATTTTATTGTCACCAATGTACTAAATTTTAATAATACGACCAGTTTTATTTTGTACTAATATCAGAAAATTGCATCTGATTTAAGTTTTATTAATACAACAGGGTTATGTACAAACAAGAGGGCAGTCTTTATTAGTGAGATATTTTTGCATAAATGTATGATACAGCATATGTGTTTCTATAGTATAAAGATGTCTGAAGTAAGATGCTATGGGTGGAGTTAAGCAGGATACTGCGCTAATATTGAGGTTAACCTTAAAATGGCAGTTTTGTCTATCTTCTTGGGGAATGGAATAGATTTGAAAGCTGAAGTTTCAGACACAATTAAATACGGCCTTTCATACTGGTAGCAATTGAACTATCTTAGATTCAAACCCTCGTGTCACCAGAGGAAAAGTTTTGGACAGCTGTGAATTAGTTGGGGAGTGAGGTAAAGAATAAAAATATCTGGCCCGATTCACCTGTTTCAATAGAACGACTAAATAATGGGGCTTTCATGTTGACATCATTTTAAATAAGAGCAAGACTTTTGTGTTCTTTTGTATCCCAAACAGGGCCACTCAAAATTCCGTAACATTCAACTCACCTTTTAAAATGTACCACTGAAGCAAATAGTTAAGTAGAATGTTTTGAGAGTTACTTGAAATCCTTCCATTGAGCATAGATTGATTTTTCTCATCAGCTTAGCAGACTACATGTTTCAAATGATTTAGCCTGGAACTTTAATTTTCCAACCCACTGCACACAACCCTCATTCAATGCCTACCTTCGAAATACTAGAGGTGACACGATGGTTGAATCTACTACACTTGCGGTTAAGGGATTAGGCGCGATAATCGAGAGAATAAAAAAAATGTGGAAATGCATTTTTTAAACTTCATAAATCGGGGTAAGTGTGTACAGTCCATATAACTGTCTTCATGTGAAAACAAACCACCACATACGAAAATGGAAGTAGTTGGGAAATTTTGTCATCCCATCTCCGCAATAGATTATGTTTCGTATATTCATTTAGCCAGTACCAAAATATCAAAATATGATTTGATGATTTTTTCATGTTTTCGGATTAGAAAATTGCTGCTAATCCCTCTAAACAGGGGGTCCCAAAGACGATCAGAACCCACACTTTAAAGGGGCATTTTTTTGTGATCCACAACCGCGTCCCCCGACGTACCTAATAAATTGAGATTTCATATCGTCAGAACCGTTAGCCTAGGCACCGGAGTTTTGCGCGATTTAAAATGGCAAAAAGCTTCTGCCGTAGTTTAAATGCGCGCAAATGCGCGATTTTTAAAAAAGTAAAAAATCGCGAAAATGCGTTTCCTAATGTTGCCCGCTATCAACCGGAACAACAAAAAGTCTTTGCCAAACCCAATTCTCAAAAACTTCCAAACGTACTCCTATTTTTTTTTTACTTTTTTCTCGATGAAAAATTCAAGAAGCACAACTCCACTATATCTCCCCGTTAGTTTTCCCTTCTTTATCCGAAGAAAATATTTGAACCGATGTAGATGGCACTGCCGCGGGCCTTTGCATACATTATGAATAACCGAGTAATAATTTTTGCACGTGGGAATCCCAGTGGCATGGGGAATCCCGGCCCCCGGATGACGTGCCGGTTTTCCACCTTTGCCCCTGATAAGTGTCCAGTGTATGAAGTTGTTGTTCAAATCTCTTCCGCATTCCGACCGAAGTCCGAATTTGTTTTATTCCGAATAGATTATCTGAATAAAACCAACCAAGAGACCCGATAACGCGCGTTTGATATCTTTGATAAATGCGGTCAATTTATCGTTTAAGGCCCGAAGCGACCATATCATGACCCTTGACAATGGAAAATGGTCGGGCCATCCGTGTTCAACAAATCAAGGTTAGAGGTAGTGTTCTACGATTAGGACTTTAAAAATACATTTGGACATATTTTGCCACTATTGGAAGCTTGGTGGTCATCAATTTTCGCCGACGATTGCCTATATGATTTACTAACAGTTTGTGTTTTGTTATTGGCAATTAAATTAAAAAGGTGCGTTGTTTTTTGACCACAAATTGTGAAAATTCACGATGGACCAACAAATCTGATAAGACCAAAAATTCAACGATTTTTGCGGCGGTTGTGCGCGGATGCGCAAAACTCCGGTGCTTATGTAGCCTTAGATTCCATGTGTACCAATCTTACATGCATATTTGGTCGCATCTGTAAAAAAAAATTCAAATTTTTGATTTTCTGTCGTAAACGGCAGCACAAAGAAATTACAGTACAGTGGCATATGGGGACCGTGGGAAACACGTATTTGCTCGTAACACAAAACCGCAAAGATCGGGATCAACTCAGCTTAGTGAATAAGGTTTATCAAAGCGAATCTAGTGAACCATGAATAAAAAAAGAAGGTGCTGGAATAACGAAATGCACCTTTAAGAGACTCTAGCTACTGAAAAATGACATGCATTAATCCAACAAACACAGATCAATACAAACATTTGCTGATCATCTACTCGGTTGTTTGTAAAAAAAAATCAGAGAATGACCTACTTTAATTGGATAAAATCCATATGTTTACTTCTGTCTCGCCAGGTCTTGGTGGGCTGCCATGTTTCATTGCTCTCATAGCCACCTCTGTTGATTAGCAATTGTGTATAAGACAACGAAGCTACAGGCAACCAGCGGATGAATACATGCAATAAGGACCTTCATTGGAAGACAAAACAGGCGTTTTAGCTGGGGGGCCACATGCAAGCTACTTCTACCCTAATACAAAGATATAATAAAGCGGAGATAACCAGTACAGAATATTCACATAGAATCACAAGAATCATCTCAGATGAGGTGCATACTGCTATCCTGATGATGCAAGATGTAAAGCTAACTCCAGGAATGCTTAGTAACATGTATCTAGTTCTACCCAAGTCACGTTTGAAATATATACGTGCATGCTGACAACTCATAATTTTATTGCCAATTTTGCTTGAAAATATAAGTATAATCATACATCTAACCATTACGTCTTTCAATTCAAATAAAGAAGTGCAAGAAAGCAATAAAACAACAGCATCTGACTTATTAGACAGCATAATTCATTCTGATTATTTATAACAATAAAGAATTGATCAAATTAACTGGCCGTGCATTAAAGCGGACTCAGAGATTTCCCGATGAGGCAGCATATCCAAACAAATCGTGTTTTTGGTTTTGCATATACTTAATGCCTGTCCATATACGACTCACGGGTGTGAATCCCTAAGGTCAATCTAAGTCCTTCATATAAAACCACAACTTTGTTAAAAATTCCGGATCCGTATTTTGTTATACCGTACCTATGGCAAGATATACTGTGGCTAAATGTTTACTGCATGAAATGAAAAATCTGATTCATATCTAAACTTTGGAATCATCATTTAGTGACTATCTTTAGTTCAGATGAAGAATTTAATTATACTACACACAAAAAAATATTATCATTTTGATTTCTGAGTGCAGCCTTAATTGCCAATATGAAGCTTCACAAAAGTCTTAATGTTTATGTGCAATGCGTTACTCTCGGTTATGTATCGTATATTTAATCCCTGTGTATATAATTTGAGTTTTGCATGTATAGTTTCTGCTAGAATCCTGTATTCAGGCTACCTCGCTCTTATTAACCCCCCGGTGAATGCACTACCTTTCTTACAGTATCACTTCTGATTGGCTCATTGCATGATAAGGCATGATATAACCTCTGAGTAACCAATCAAATAAACCTTCAATATACCTGTACAAACATTCCCAAGTTTTTCTTACCATGTAGCTGATTGGCTCACACGGCATATTCTATTTGCATTTGAGTGCACTGTCCGAAAGTGTATAATTCCGAATAAAGAAATAAATATCTTAAAATAACCAAGGAAATCAGCCGTATAAACCTCAGGGGTTAAAACAGGGAACAACAATCATGGGAATTGACTGTGGCTGTCTGCCAATTTCCTGTCTCGATTTCACACGTTCATGTCTCATCAACTCTCCTTTGGGACTTCCGCGGTTGGGAATATTAACAGAGCTTCGACAGCTAAGGTACCTAACAACGGCCCCATAATGCAGTGGGCAGACAGCAACCAAGTATGCTATGTCCGATGCACTGACGATGACGTAGCAGATGGCATACCAGATAGCATATCAAATAAGTTTGCCGCTATCGTCCAATGGCGGCGCTCTGTGACAGTCACCAATTTGCTGAGTGACTGTCAGGGGCCTGGTTAAAATACAGTGATTGCTATCTCTACATCACTTTGAAGCCAGGGTGGGGGACTCCCATCTTGGAAGTGACACGAATGTAAGGCTGTTAAGACCCCCCCCCCCTTTTCAGCATTGTTGTCACCCAAAGACCTCATTTTTTTTTTAAATTTTGCCCAAAGAGCCCATATTTTGTGAAAATTTTACCACTGTCACCCAAAGACCCCTACCCTATTTTGGGGGAACATTTTAAAATTTTCACCCAAAGACTTCCATTTTTAGAAAAAATTGGAAAAATCTCAACCATAGACCCCATTTTGTGATAAATTTTGCAAATTTGTAACTCGGGAAAACCCCTAATTTGTGGCAATTTGGCTGTCTCACCCAAAGACCCCTATTTTTTCAGTCACCGTATGCCCCTGGGTTTGGAAGCACAATCGTTTCACCCATATCCATTTCATATGCGAGTCCAAATGCAGACCTGGTCTTTACAGGTGATGATCAGTGCAGTGGATAGTGTTAATTGTAAAGGCATTATATTATTTGATGTTATCCACAGCTGTGTTATAAACTAATAAATACTGCCAGCCCTTCAAATTCTGGAAATAACCAGGTGTTGGCAAGGCTTACAGAATTCAGTACTAGGAACCTTTGTTTTGAATTAAAGACACTATCAGTGATTCACCCGAAAGACTCAAAATATTTGAGTTTTGCAGGAATAACTTAAAATTGAAAAACAAGTTTGTAGAATTGTTGTAAGTTATCTTTTCCAACTGTAAAATAAACGGAAAAGGAAGAAAACAGCAGTGATCATAGATTTGAATCTCTATTCAATTATGTGTTGTAGTAAGTGTCCATACGGACAGTAATGACTAAAATATCCAATTTTGCCCTTGTGAGGTTGATTTTGATCTTATAATTTGCAGGGTATGTTATGATACCTATACTTGTTACAAACATGCAAAAACCTGATTTTTATTTTTTTTATTTTCTGATATAGCAAATCACTGATAGTGCCTTTAAATCAAAGCTGGTAATCCCTGTCTACTTTAGAATCTTTGATTGGATTGCTATAGTAATACCCCTTTGGTGATTTTGTTTTTTTTCATTTTTGTTTGTCAAAAACTTATTCAAGAATTATGTTATTAACTACACGTGGCACTGAAATTGTCTACTTTAATTTTTACCAGATAAGCACTTGGAAGCCATAGCCAAAACTTATTTTTCATCTGTTTTTTTAAGTAGAAAGGTAATAAATAACACTCAATTTCAAACCAGTGTCTATTTGCCATTTGCAGGTAGAGCCTTGAACTGGCAATGGGATAAATAAGGGTGTTAAATAACAATGCAACCGTCGTGTAAGTTCATTGGTTTTGTGTAGAGAAATTCTAACCTGATCGAACTGTTGCGTAAATGCTCTCATTCATTGGCTCTCTCCGCAAATTTTGAAACGGTTCAAAGAGCAAATGCAATTGTGGCGCGGTCCAGTAAATATTATACTATTACATGTTGAAGTTATATACCTCCTGAATGGGTGCATTTTGTGATCCTACCCCTGTTTTTTCATGATCCTTATTAAAAATGTTTGTTGATACTGGTGAGATACACTCTTGTGGGAAAATGCATGTTGTGCTCCATATAAGCCACTCTGTTGTAATTTGTTTATAAAAAGAATTTGCAAAATTTCTAAATTGCAGAGATGATTGAATCTGTGCATAAGATTCAACACAAATATGGTACTTGTCCAACAGTTCAGATAATAAACCTTTATGATAAACCTTTTTTGGGTGAGTTGGCGACAAGACTGTGGATCACAAAGTTCCCTGTTTGGCATCCATTCTATTGCCTAGAGTTTCTTTGTATATCAGAATGTTAAAATTATTTAACCTTTGCATTTGTGTTTATTGTGTAGCAATGTATATAAAGGTAAGGCCAAGGAAAGTGGATATCTTGTTTCCTGTTATCCACACTCCTTTGAAGTTTCATAATTTTGTTGGATTGTGAAATTTTGAAGAAATAGTAACATTTTAAATTGCTCAAAATTTGACTGAGATAAGCTCTCTTGATATAATTTGTACATATTTTAGTGACAGTATACACATATCATATAGTAAATAATGAAACTTGAAGCATTTCCTCATGTTCCAGGAGTTTGTGCAATTTTTACTAGGTGTTTATGTCAGATAATTAACAATTACCCCCCAGCACTACTTGCCTTTCATACAGTATTTCTAATTGGCTTATTACATTATCATTTCAATTACCAGTTATACAGCTTCCAAATATTTAAGCTCTACCCTACCATCATTCTTACCATGTTGCTCATTGTGATTTAATCAGCCGGTATAGTGCTTTAACGTTCCTTGAGTTGGTGGGTAATGCAGTAGTCACAGCATTAAATCGCGAGCATTCAGAAGCACTGACGTATGCATGCGCCCATATAAATGCGGTACAAAAATACATGCAAAACAACTGTTTGAACGTGTTGACATCACTGACTCAAGGAAGTTATATAGTATATAGCACTTAATTGGTTAAATAGTCACCTTCCATTATCTAGTGTACAATGCATAACAAGGAAGTGATTTCAGCCAAATGACAAAACTAAATGGTTAAAAAGAAAAAGGTGTAAATAAGCATGCGTTGCATAAGTGCTCATCCTGATATTCCCAGAACAATTTGTTCTTATTTTATTCACGAATGAATGCATAGTTTAAAAAAATGTAGGAAGTTAGATTTATTAAGAAACCTATGCAGTCACTTGAGGAGGCACCACATATATCTGCACGACCAAAAGTCTGCTTGTACAAAGCATTGCAAGACACAGTACACAGCCGGATTCTTCATGGTATACAGTCTTTCGCAGGCTAGAATTTCATGTTTTTTCGCCATGTAGGCTGAGAATGTACATCCAGCAGCTGTGTGTACCATCGCAGAATAGCTGTGTGGTTACACCGGCGCTCGGCACACATATAGTTTTTCTCATGGTCTATCTATTTTTTGTGGGCTGCCAGCTATGCTTAAAGGCTGACTCAGAGATTTTGAAATATAATTTTTTGGTGTAGTAATTAAAAATAGTCATCTAGAACTAAAGATATTTACCTAAAATACTTAATTCCAAAGTTACAGATAAATCAGATTTTTTATTTTCATGCAGTAAGCATTTATGTATGCTATAACAGTGCCATAGGATACTGTGTATAACAAAATTTCCGAATCTGGAATTTTAAAGTTGCAATTTTCTTTTTTTTTTTTTTTTTTTTTTTTTTTTTTTAGTGATTAGTATATGGACAAGCATTATGTATATGCAAAAAAAATGATTTGTTTGAAAAATGCTAAGTGGTCCTATAAAAGGCTGACTCAGAGATTTACCGATGAGGGCGCACTTATTTTACAAACGGATGGATGGATGTTGCTATGTCCCTCGTCAACCAAAAAGGTCAACCTAAAAGGTAAACCTGTTATGTAAGGAGGGGCATGCATTAAATTAATATGGAGAGTGCGAAATGCAAGCACTGCAAAATTCTAGGTTTAGATATTTTTGGCAAATATTTGCATTTTGAATACAATGTGCTTGTTCATAAGAGTTTTTGACGATACCTGATTCAAATTTTGTAAGGATTTTCCTCAAAAACTAAAAAAAATGCTAAATGGAGAACTAGTGCCTTAAGATAGAAAAGTGTCTACTCCTGGACTGTACTTTGGAAGCCCCATATTGCAGCTGCTGCAATGCAACTAGCTCATTGTCCACACTAAATTTATCTTCATCATCAGGGCAACTTTTGAATTGCCATTAGGATAGGTAGAGGCAGGCGTGGATCTAGGGAGGGGGCGCGCGTACCTCCCGGTAATTCTGCAAAACCTTGCAAAATCAGCCCATTTTGGACAAGTTTCAGCCTTCAGCCCCCGGTAATTTTGACGTTTTTCAAATCCTGGATCCGCCCCTGTAGAGGAGACATGGCACTGTATACCTAATACTTTAGTAACTGTCCTTTTAGTCATGCAGAATGGTGAAAGTATTGTGCATTTTGGGTGAAAAGTACCAAATTTGGCACAGAGGTAGCTATTGATATGCTAAACAAATCTGGTCTAGGGGCCAAATTAATTTCCTTCCAATATGGCCACCATTTTCAAAATGGTCGCCACCCTATAAAAAGGCATTAATTATTGCAAATATGTGGTTGCAAACTTTATTATATAGGTCAGATAAGACTTGGTTTAACTTTTTAAGTCAATATTTCTGTTATTTCACCAAAATCGTAGTTTAATTCAAAATGGCCCCGTATTGCAGTTGCTGCAATGCAACTGGCTCATTGTCTACTGTGCTAGTACATAGCTGCCACCGTAGACGCATAGTAGCTGCGGTATAAGTTACCACACGAATGGCTATATAGATGTGGGCCTTCACAATGACTGAAGGATTTTGGTAACAATACCAATAATGGATGTAGATATTGTTTCCAGGGAGAGCAATAAGGTAGAGAAAATATTAATGTGCCAAAAGGTGCATAGCTGGTGAGAGTTTGAAATTGAAAAATGTATTATATTTGATGTAAAAATTCAGGTAATCACATTGAAATATTGTATATCATGCACTGAACATGTATGTAAGTTAATAAATTTCATTGTATAAGGCCAAAAAGAAAAAAGGAAAGTTTGTCTCAGCTTTTTAAAAAATTGCATTTCAATGCATTTTTTAATAACCTTTTCGAAGGATGCATCATGAAAATAAAAATGAAATTGAGGCCAAAAAAATGGACAAAAAAAGTTGGACAAAAAAGTCAGCCAAAAATGCAATCTGAAAAACAAATAGCAGCACATAGCATGTTTGACTTTAAAAAATAATCATGCATAGGTATTTTGTCTAAAGGAAGCTGAGATAAACTTTTGTTTTTCTTAGGCGTAAATTATTGCTGTTTATTGTACTGCAACAACAGTTGAATTATGTATATAGACTTTGTATAGAAAATCAAACATTGAATGTATTGATGTAAATCTAATCTGTTTCTGTACAACTCAAATAATATTTTTGTATGTCAAATTCTGTCTATAATCAGGGATGCTGTAATGTGGCTATTACATTTGGTTTCCATATTCCTTTGTGGAAGTATTGGCTGGTATTTTGAAAGGGAGTCTAACTTTAGTTCTGGGTTTAAACCAGGGTTAGTCCTACATGAGTGAACCTTTTTCCTTCTCACATACTCATGTGCTGTAATGAGTCAGAAAATTCCTCATGGATGAGCTGGAAGGGCCCCTCCATGAGAAATTTTCTCACCCATTACATTTAACTTTCACAGTATTTTGAAAGGAAAAAAGGTCCACTCATGTAGGACTAACCATGGTTTAAACCTAGGACTAAGACTCCCTTACAGCCATTAATTTCAGTCTGCCACAGAGGGCGTGTGGATTTAGAGAATAAAGGTACGATTTTGGGAACCGGTACTCTCTTTACGATAATTTGAAACCAAGGCAATGCCATTCTTAAGTGGAAGAATGAGGCCAGAGGCAGAGTTCTAAAACACAAACATAATGGTGTCGCTGGTTTCAATTCGTTGTAAAGAGAGTACAGGTTCCCAAAATGTTACCTTTATTCTCATTCTTAAACAGCTTTGTAATTTAAAGTCATCTTTAACCCAAATATGCGATCCTTATGGCTTATAGATACAACAAGAAAGAACCACCACCACCCATTGAGAAAAAATGAACAAACCGTTGAACGCAATGAACATACGCAACAAGACACAGGCATGCGCGAATGTAACAAAACGCGGTATAACGCGAGCGCTTCAACCTCCAAATAACGTCAATATGCAGCGGGTACTACCTGGGTTCAACTATCAAATTGAACACAGGCATCAGCAAATGAAATTGCTTACATTTTCACAGCTGTTTAAGAATTTAAGATAACCCAATGGGATCGTGGCATATGTTGTCGTTATTAATCCAGTTCAAGACTTTACCTTTTCCCACTGGGGTGGGTGGGGATCAAATAGAATTAAATCCTTCCTGCGCTGAATGGCGCTTAAGGCGGTGCCTATCTCCGTTTCTATAACCCGAGGCCACACGTCTGCCAATGCTGTTAAAGCTACAGTAGGGGGTTTATAGTCTTCTGGTAGCTCTGCATGTTAACTTCCCTACTCCTTTCTTTAAATGTCGAGCGCCTGACAAGAAGGCAGTACTTACCATAAGGTCTCCCGACTGTGAGGCGAACGCTTAACCACTAAGCCAACACATTGGGATCATAGGGGATTTATATAATTCACTACACATGAATAGCTCGTATTGCACCTTAATTTAACAGATAACTGGACAACTCGTTTGTCCTCGATGGAACTGTATTCATGTAAAAACACTAAGTTGGTTTTGCACACCATTGGTCTCATCAACCATGCATAAAAGTAGCAGAGTCTGAACTATTCTGTGTTCGTTGGGCAGAAAGATGTCAACAGAAGACACTGCTGTGATTGTACTTTATCTTCTTTTCTTTTTTCGCATTTTGAAAAAATGTACCTAAACGTAAACCTTCTAGTTTTTTGTGTTTTTCTGAAAATGGAGCTAAAATTTAACATGCAAATAGCACACCATTACCCCTGAGCCACAGCCCCAACAAAATTCAAACCAGCTCAACACTTTCTGGGAGCCCCCCCCCCAAAAAAATACTTTTATCCTGATTAATAATTCTCTGTCATTTCCAGTGAATGAAGATGATTCAAAACATGGCATCTGGGAATACTCAATCATTTGTGTAAGGGATAATCCAACAAGGGTGTGTTTTGGAGGGAGGGGTCATTATTTATGCTAGGGGGATGGAGGCTTGAGGGGGAGACTTGAAAAAAATTGTGAGTGAAAGGAGGACTTGAAATTTTTCAATAATGAGAAGCGGGGGGACCTCAAACTTTCAATGGATAAATAGGGGGATGCATTTTTTTAAATGGGAGTGAAAGAGACTTTTAACATTTCGCTGAAAAATTTGAAATCCCCATTCCCTACCTGGGTGTAAATGAGTTTTCCTTAGCAATCAAAAAAGGAGTTGCTCCTCCCATTTTAACCATAAACTCATTAGCAAGCCCTCGATCTGAGAGCAAATAACAACTGTTGAGCTGGACGAGCCAATTAGCACTGGACACAACATGTTAATGCATACATTCTCATTAAACAAGCACAAATTTTGTGTTTATTTTATAGTGAATTAATATAAATACAATTCACCATAATTTAATTTTAATTGCTTTGCACCTGATTAATTTTGGAATAGGAATTCTTGATATTTATGTAGTTAATGTAGCATGGTTGTTAAATCACTATGAGCTATAAAATCTCAATTCCCTTGGCACAGTTCAGTAGCTTTCATTCAAATGTAGTAGAAGAAACAATCACCCCCTATTTTTGGCGTATGAATAATAATGATACCCAATGATCACACCCGGTCATTCATGTCAATGTATGGACACGTACAACCCACTGAACTGGTCCTGGTGATGAGCATATTGTAACTCAATAGTGAATTAAGGCTATGGGCTGTCTTCCTATATAAAAAGGTGAGTGAGAACAACCACTAGTTTGGGAAAGTTAAAAAACTGCTCAGGTTGGAAAGCTTCAAAACTATCTCATTAGGTTACATGTAGATGGTATGGAGTAGAAAGACCCAGAGGGTGTTTTGAACGCAATCCCATAATGCATTGGCAATGTGCCTATACTGTGCTACTACTAAACACATGTCAGTTTCAGAGAGAAGTGTTCCAGAGTTTAAGACCCAAAATTTAAAGGATCATTCTTAAAATTACCCACGTACTAGTGTCTTTGCCGGGCTAAACTATTGTAACAGTTCAAGGTTTTAAGAATAGGATTATATGGTGTGACACACAATGACTTTATTATTGAGGTGTAATTTGACCGACAAAAACTGGTGCATTGTAGGGATGGATCATACATCCTCTGATAGAGCCCATTGGCGGGAAAATACTCTCTACAAAGGTACTGTACATAAACATTACAATAGCAATTCCTTCATGATGAATGCAAGAAAGGTTGTAAGTGATAACAGCTGCCATGTATTAAGATGACTATCTTTACTTGAGGGCAGTGGCTGACCAATGACTTGGTATAATGATAGGAATGTCTGACAAATGGCAGCTATTGGGGCCTTAAGACTATTTATCCCGACAAAGTGGACTCAAGTTGGCAACACTGCAAGTGACTTTCCAATCTATAAAAAAAAAGTACTGTGATTTTGTTAAATAATGAAGGGGTATATGCATAAGTGTTCAGTTCTGCTGAAAACCTCATAAAGCATATTGTTACTAGGTTTAGGAATGAAACTTCTGATTAGTAAAATAGATAAACTTGAGGTGAATAGTTTTAAAAACAGTTCTCTCAACAAAAATTAGGACTTCTTGAATTTTCCGTCCTGGCATCCGCAAGGACTAGTTCCTCAGAATTGATGATAAGCGGGAGTTGGTCATTTTGACCTAGCGGGATGAACCGCGGTCACATAACCTGATGACAGATGAATAAATCGGAGATAAGCTGTATCTGCCCTGATTGAGGTCTGGCTCCTGAGATGAAATTTAGTAAGGACTATCCTTGCTGCCCACGTTAGAGATATATGGATTCAGTGTTCCAAAATCTTGACATCCTTCTCGCCTCGGGGAACTTTGATCCTCAGTTTTATAGTTGGGTCTCCAAGGGGGAGGAGGCATTTCTTGTGTTCAGAGACATCGCGGATGTTTAAAAGGGGGCCTTTCCGTCTCACCCACATACTGAGATGGGCAGTCAGAAGCGGTGTGAGCCCGTAGAATAACACAAGAACGAATCACATTTCCTTCGGTTTGTCTTATGGGGGAAACCAGCATGCTCCTGATGGTGTTAGTGGGTTTAGCATGAACTTGAACCCCGCCTTTAACGAATGTGCGACTAGAGCCTCTGTAGCCCCCTGGATGTAAGGAAGGGGAGATACCTGCCGACAGGGGTATGTTTTTCTGTCTGCGACCTGGGTCTAGGAGTGTCTTCCCTTACTGGCTGAAGATTGCCACACCCAGTTGGTGTAACCACACACTGAGAGAGAGACTTGGTTTTTTTAATGTGACTCCGTTCTGTTCCATCCAGAAAGCTTGATGGAGGAAATGTATTGGGCCCGGTGGGTTTTCAAATGGCGAATGACGCCAAGCTTATGTTTCAAGTGTTTGATGACTTTTAAAATGGAGTATTGCTCAGTGTGTGTTGACTTCTGTACACACTGAAGACAAACTCCCATCCTTATTTTTGTGAGAGTGTGTCCAAACATGCAATTTTTGTTTGTCTTAGTTAACTCCACCTTGAATTTGTGGCGATGAGGGTGTATGCGTTCAAATGTTCGTTGAACGTTGTCCACAATTCGAACCTTGGAGATGCACATCGTGTCCGCACATAAACGACCATAAAACTTGAGAGTAGATGGGAAAGATGAGAGTGTCAAGGATTCAAAGTTCTCCATGAACAGTTAGCTATGATGGGACTCACAGTGAGCCCATAGCAGCGCCCTCACATTGCGAATAAAAAATCCCATTGTGCTTGAAATAAGTGTAAGGCAAACACTTAACGAATCGTCACTTGTTTTGCGGAGGACACTTGGTGTGGCTACTTAACGAGTTTGTCATTGAGAAGATCATTGATGATGCGTAAACTCTCATCCACAGACGCAGGTGAGAGGGCAGTCACGTCGTAAGAAACAAGACATTCATCATCGTTGACATGGATGTTGGAAAGTTTTTTGGTCCAACCATAGTCCGCGCTGTTTTTTTTCAAGTGTCTAACGGAAAGAATTAAGTTTTAGATAAACTTAAGGTTCTGAAACGATTGTGTCATGTTGGGATTTTTTTTTCTTTTTTAACATGCCAACCATTGATGGGGTAAACTGTTTTTCCTTGGTTACACCTAATTGTAGTTTGTTTGACACACAAAACAATTGGAATGCTTTTCCATGAATAAACATGCCAAATCTCGGGATGCTGGATGCAATTCCTGATGAGAGTCGTGTTTTATATATGACCTGTGATACAAAGTGGTAATTCTGGAACAAAATAATTCTAACTCACCGTGTCTTGTTTAAAGCAGACCCATATAGTCAAAACTTCTTTCCCGTTTCTTTATATGAACCAGTTTCATATCAAATTGGTTTGGTAATCTGAGGTTATAGTGATTTTTCTGGGAGCATAATAGCCCATAATCTTATACCTTACCTTAAGGACACTAGCAGTGATTTAATCCGAAAGCGGTAAAATATATGGAAATTTCTGGAATACTAAAAGGTGAGAATAAGTCTGTATAATTGTCATAAGTTCTTTTTTGCCATCTGAAGAATTGACAGAAAGGGAAGAAAATTGCCAGTGTTCAAAAATAATGATCCCCCATTCCAATTAAATGTGGTTTGTACTAAGTGGCATACGGCAGTAAATACTAAAATTGCTGATTTTGTCCTTTAAGTGTTGCTTCTATTCCCTTCATTTGTAGGGTATGTTTGGGATACCTGTACTTGGGTTAACAACTGCAAAAATCTTATTTTTGAATGATTTTTTTCTGATTTAGCAAATCACTGATAGTTGGCCTTTAACAAAAAGGGCAAGAACATTAATAGTATAATTATCATGAGGTAATGCTGTAAGGGGCCACAAAGGTAATTTCCAATAGGTTGCCCGTTTTGGATTTTGGGAGCCATTTTTGACCACATTTTGGTTTTTTTTAATTTCAGTTTGAAAAAAAAAAACAGGTCAGTACTGTAGTCAATATTTTTTGTTTATAGGAAAAATGTATAGCAAACTGAGTTTGAATTTTGATTATGAGGTTTTTTTTTTTTTTTTCTTTTTTTTGGTGCGGGTTGGGACAAATAATTGAAAAAAAATGTATCTTCATATTTTGGACGGCCTATACTGGAAATCGCTTTTTTTTTAACCACTTACTTGATAAACTTTGGTTTTCATGTTTGGTAATTTCTTGCCTGCCGCCCCTATAAAGCTCTGTCTTTGTTTTGGAAGCTGAAATTAAAAGTGATAGGAGCAATAAGGAAAGATGGAAGGGTTAGTCTAGGACAACACAAATACGGCCCGATTAGGGGGGGGGAGGGAGAATGGAGCGATTGCAAGGAAATTGGCGGTCTCCCCAACCTTTTGCTTTTTCAAATGTTTGGCCACCCTTTATGTATAGTATTGTCTGTTTTGTTTACTTAAAGCAATAACAGCACATTTTTTGAAGACCACCCCCAATTTTCAAGATTTGATATCTTTGCAACGTATGTTGGTACTTGTCCTAGGAAATTACACCTGCAAACGAGAATGCTAAAAAAAAATCGGTATTTTTATCATAAAATAAACACTTTGTAATTTGTTTTTTACAAAAAAAAGAAAACTGGGATCCAACCGTGTACTTAAACGCAGAGCTGGAATGTAAGGTTTTAGAGCCCGTCCATGATGAAATAGTGCCACAAATCATCAAGAAAATGACCTCTAACATTACTCTTATTTCCCAGCTAGTTCTTTATTCGACGACGGCCGTTTCCAGCAGCCGTTGAATTATTATCGGAGATCTCCTATATTAATTCTTCATTATGAAAAATCCCTTCATTCCAGACATTTTTTTGCGCTTAACATTCACAGGTATAGTTTACTAGCTCGTTACCAATGCAACATGTCAAAAATATCGAAATTTTTTTGAAAAATTGGGGCTCCGATTCAAAAAAATGTTGCTACTTATTGCTTTAAATGCAACTGAGGATTTCTGTTTTTTGCAGGTGAAATCAGGGCCGTTTGAAGTCTGCTTATTTTTTGGTTAAAAAAATATTTTCTGTGACTAATTTAGACGACTGATTGGGATTACTTATTGTACTTGCTACACTCTGTGCAAATTTTATGGGATTTTCTTAAAATCTAGTTTACAAAAATACCCTGGCATGATGCTATATAGGCATGGATATTAGAGGCTACTAACATACATCATACCTTTTGTAAGGCAATATGTCCAAGATTATATTGGATTATTTTTGTTACTTCAGAGCATTTAGATTGGTAAGCTTTGTACTTGATATGTAGTATTGTTCCACTTGACATGGTGAAACCCCAAAGTGTAAGGCATCAGATCACCATATCTCTTTGTGGGATACACAAAGTCATGAGGGGTGCTGGGAGTAAAAGACTTGGATAATAATGGTATGATTTTGGGAAACCGGTACTCTCTTTTACGACGAATTGAACCCAATTGCAAGGCGATACCATTATTTTAATGGAAGAACGAGGCCGGAGGCCGATTTCTTCCACTCAAAAAATGATGTCGCCGGGGGGGTTTTTGTTCAATTCGTCGTAAAGAGAGTACCGGTTTCCCCAAAATCATACCTTTATTCGCATTCTTAAACTATCTTTATCATTTAAGGTCATCTTTAACCCAATTTCGCGATGCCTTTAACGTTGTAAAAATACAACAAGAAAGGACCCACCGCCACCGTAACCCAGTGACAACATAACAATCGAACAACCCGTTTAACGCAACGATCATTCGCAACGAGACTCAACGTAGCCCGGCGCGCGCTCAAGAGTAGCAAACTCGGTATGACCGCGGCTGCTTCCACCTAAAAATAACGTCAATCGTCACTTGTTTTGCGGAGGACACTTGGTGTGGCTACTTAACGAGTTTGTCATTGAGAAGATCATTGATGATGCGTAAACTCTCATCCACAGACGCAGGTGAGAGGGCAGTCACGTCGTAAGAAACAAGACATTCATCATCGTTGACATGGATGTTGGAAAGTTTTTTGGTCCAACCATAGTCCGCGCTGTTTTTTTTCAAGTGTCTAACGGAAAGAATTAAGTTTTAGATAAACTTAAGGTTCTGAAACGATTGTGTCATGTTGGGATTTTTTTTTCTTTTTTAACATGCCAACCATTGATGGGGTAAACTGTTTTTCCTTGGTTACACCTAATTGTAGTTTGTTTGACACACAAAACAATTGGAATGCTTTTCCATGAATAAACATGCCAAATCTCGGGATGCTGGATGCAATTCCTGATGAGAGTCGTGTTTTATATATGACCTGTGATACAAAGTGGTAATTCTGGAACAAAATAATTCTAACTCACCGTGTCTTGTTTAAAGCAGACCCATATAGTCAAAACTTCTTTCCCGTTTCTTTATATGAACCAGTTTCATATCAAATTGGTTTGGTAATCTGAGGTTATAGTGATTTTTCTGGGAGCATAATAGCCCATAATCTTATACCTTACCTTAAGGACACTAGCAGTGATTTAATCCGAAAGCGGTAAAATATATGGAAATTTCTGGAATACTAAAAGGTGAGAATAAGTCTGTATAATTGTCATAAGTTCTTTTTTGCCATCTGAAGAATTGACAGAAAGGGAAGAAAATTGCCAGTGTTCAAAAATAATGATCCCCCATTCCAATTAAATGTGGTTTGTACTAAGTGGCATACGGCAGTAAATACTAAAATTGCTGATTTTGTCCTTTAAGTGTTGCTTCTATTCCCTTCATTTGTAGGGTATGTTTGGGATACCTGTACTTGGGTTAACAACTGCAAAAATCTTATTTTTGAATGATTTTTTTCTGATTTAGCAAATCACTGATAGTTGGCCTTTAACAAAAAGGGCAAGAACATTAATAGTATAATTATCATGAGGTAATGCTGTAAGGGGCCACAAAGGTAATTTCCAATAGGTTGCCCGTTTTGGATTTTGGGAGCCATTTTTGACCACATTTTGGTTTTTTTTAATTTCAGTTTGAAAAAAAAAAAACAGGTCAGTACTGTAGTCAATATTTTTTGTTTATAGGAAAAATGTATAGCAAACTGAGTTTGAATTTTGATTATGAGGTTTTTTTTTTTTTTTTCTTTTTTTTGGTGCGGGTTGGGACAAATAATTGAAAAAAAATGTATCTTCATATTTTGGACGGCCTATACTGGAAATCGCTTTTTTTTTAACCACTTACTTGATAAACTTTGGTTTTCATGTTTGGTAATTTCTTGCCTGCCGCCCCTATAAAGCTCTGTCTTTGTTTTGGAAGCTGAAATTAAAAGTGATAGGAGCAATAAGGAAAGATGGAAGGGTTAGTCTAGGACAACACAAATACGGCCCGATTAGGGGGGGGGAGGGAGAATGGAGCGATTGCAAGGAAATTGGCGGTCTCCCCAACCTTTTGCTTTTTCAAATGTTTGGCCACCCTTTATGTATAGTATTGTCTGTTTTGTTTACTTAAAGCAATAACAGCACATTTTTTGAAGACCACCCCCAATTTTCAAGATTTGATATCTTTGCAACGTATGTTGGTACTTGTCCTAGGAAATTACACCTGCAAACGAGAATGCTAAAAAAAAATCGGTATTTTTATCATAAAATAAACACTTTGTAATTTGTTTTTTACAAAAAAAAGAAAACTGGGATCCAACCGTGTACTTAAACGCAGAGCTGGAATGTAAGGTTTTAGAGCCCGTCCATGATGAAATAGTGCCACAAATCATCAAGAAAATGACCTCTAACATTACTCTTATTTCCCAGCTAGTTCTTTATTCGACGACGGCCGTTTTCCAGCAGCCGTTGAATTATTATCGGAGATCTCCTATATTAATTCTTCATTATGAAAAATCCCTTCATTCCAGACATTTTTTTGCGCTTAACATTCACAGGTATAGTTTACTAGCTCGTTACCAATGCAACATGTCAAAAATATCGAAATTTTTTTGAAAATTGGGGCTCCGATTCAAAAAAATGTTGCTACTTATTGCTTTAAATGCAACTGAGGATTTCTGTTTTTTGCAGGTGAAATCAGGGCCGTTTGAAGTCTGCTTATTTTTTGGTTAAAAAAATATTTTCTGTGACTAATTTAGACGACTGATTGGGATTACTTATTGTACTTGCTACACTCTGTGCAAATTTTATGGGATTTTCTTAAAATCTAGTTTACAAAAATACCCTGGCATGATGCTATATAGGCATGGATATTAGAGGCTACTAACATACATCATACCTTTTGTAAGGCAATATGTCCAAGATTATATTGGATTATTTTTGTTACTTCAGAGCATTTAGATTGGTAAGCTTTGTACTTGATATGTAGTATTGTTCCACTTGACATGGTGAAACCCCAAAGTGTAAGGCATCAGATCACCATATCTCTTTGTGGGATACACAAAGTCATGAGGGGTGCTGGGAGTAAAAGACTTGGATAATAATGGTATGATTTTGGGAAACCGGTACTCTCTTTTACGACGAATTGAACCCAATTGCAAGGCGATACCATTATTTTAATGGAAGAACGAGGCCGGAGGCCGATTTCTTCCACTCAAAAAATGATGTCGCCGGGGGGGTTTTTGTTCAATTCGTCGTAAAGAGAGTACCGGTTTCCCCAAAATCATACCTTTATTCGCATTCTTAAACTATCTTTATCATTTAAGGTCATCTTTAACCCAATTTCGCGATGCCTTTAACGTTGTAAAAATACAACAAGAAAGGACCCACCGCCACCGTAACCCAGTGACAACATAACAATCGAACAACCCGTTTAACGCAACGATCATTCGCAACGAGACTCAACGTAGCCCGGCGCGCGCTCAAGAGTAGCAAACTCGGTATGACCGCGGCTGCTTCCACCTAAAAATAACGTCAATCGCAGCGCGTACTACCTGGGTCAATTAAACGAATTCAACCCGGGCATCAACCAACGGAATTGCTTACATTTTCACAGATGTTTAAGCATATTAACAAACCTCCGGATAACCGAAAGGTAGATAGGCAAGCAGTAGTATGATGAAGGAGTGGTGTGGGGGGGGAGGGGTATAGAGTCGACAATCCTGAGATCCATGTTTGGAGCATCCGCATCTTGGATACAGCTTTACTTAGTTTGAATAAATCCTGACAACCAACACAAGCAGGCCTGTAACCAGGATATTTTTTATTTTTTTCAAAAGGGGCCTTTTTCCCCAAATTTGCCCCCCAGAGGGGGCTGGAGCAAATTTTGAAAAGTGGACCTTTTTAAACCAAAATTTTAACATTAAAAAATCATTAACCACTCATCCACCCCTTCCCCACTGGTTACGGGCAAGCCATCAACCAATGAACTAGAGAATAAAGTAGATTTTGGAACCGTAACTCTCTTTACACTAATTGTGGAACCCCAGCGATACCAATTATTTTAAAGTTGGAAGAACGAGTCCGAGGGGCCGAGTTACTTCCATCGCAAAAATAATGGGTGTTCGCCGTTCAATTCGTCCGTAAAGAAGTACCTGTTTTCCTCATAAATCATACCTTTTATTCTCATTTCTGTAACATCTTTATCATTGATCATCTTTAACCGCAATTATTTCGCGATGCTTTACGCTTAAATACAACAAGAAAGGACTCCCATCACCCATTGAAAATAATCGAACAACTCGCTGAACCAACGATATACGCAACGAGACGCAACTTGTCAAATGCGCCGCACGCGAAAGTACAAACGCGGTATGACCGAGCGCTTCAAACCTAAAAATAACTTCAATCGCAGTGCGTACTACCGGTTTCAATTAACGAATTGAACCCAGGCAATGTAATTGCTTACATTTTCACAGCTGTTTAAGAATTGCATATATGCAAAGTAACCTGTGGACAGATCACAATCCTAAAGAATACTGGTTGAAATAAAATTAATACTTTGTATGGAGCGTACTTCTTATAGAGTAGAAAGCTGGAACTGACAAAAAGCAGACAAGAATTGGCTAATATGGCTGCAGAAACTTTGTGCCTGGAGAGAATGGCTAGTACAGGTTGAAGGATAAAAGACACATACGTGTATCTTAGATAAATTTTTCAACTTGAACCTCACTGACCTTTGACCTCGGCAACTACTCCATCAACATATGAGGGATCCCATGGGTGCACCTATACAGAAGTTTGGTTCCAATTGAACTTCAACTTTTTTCAATTGATCAATTTTTTTTTAAAAAAACTTACACATTAATTTAGTGACACATACATACATCCACACTCACAACGTATGCTAAGTGGTCCTCCATCTAAAGCTGGCCGGCCCCCACAAAAAACTAATGTTGAAAGTAAGTACACACACAACAATGCAATTTGGTATAGTTGATACATTTTATTAATAATAATGTCACTGTACAAGAACTATATATAATATATATTACATTAATATGGTACAAATGCTTTGACAACCTTTCCAGTATATATTGCACTTAATATTGGCAAAATTAAGGCAAAATTTAAGTAAAACTTTGGAAGAGGAGGCATCCCAATAATCACATACATTTTTCTATATTAGAGCATGTATGGCGCAACAGATAGCGCAGGACTCCTAAATAAAACCATTGTAAGATGGAGCCCCCACTGCAGTCAACATGTTGTGCCCCCTGGGCAAATACTTAATCTCATTGCCTTTTTGACCCCGCAAACTTAGGGAGCTTTCATGTTTATGGGAGCATTCCAACTTCATGTCATATACGGATGTAAAAGCTTGTCCAGCTGCCGGCCTAGATGAAATGAAATGATTTGACGATTTCCCTGATTGAAGCGTTACCTATAATAGTCAACAGCGCATACAGATTGCAGGTTTATTAAACAATGTGGCCAAGTACTTTGTGTGTAAGAGAATGTTCCATCAAAATCTTGCACAAGTTTTTTTAACAAGTTGAATTTTGCAAACATTGCATAATAAAGGAAGAGGAAATAATTAATTTGGATGTTGTTTTGCCCAACCAGCAGCTTGGAACCCCTTCCCATCATGCACTGGCACTGCAGCCCCATCTGAAACATGGAGCTGCCAATGCATGAAACCTCCAACCAAGAAAAGCATATAAAAGAAACCTACTCTGTCTTTAATGTAATCAAGTGCAAAAGAACTTTAAAGGCATAGGGTACGAGGTCCTTAATAAGAGGCAAATGAATAGTTTATAACTTCAGTGCTTGACTCTGCTTCAAAGAATACCATAAAAAACTTCAACGGAAATGATCCACAGGCCAGATAACCCTCCTCGTGAACAGATTTACGTCAGATTTTACACGAATTACCCATACAGACAAATGAAAGGCAAACTAATGCATTATGGGAAGGTTTCATAGCTGCTGTTGGTTGCCTCTGTAAGGAGTTTGGCGTCGGGTATCAACCACAATTTTAGACTATTTACAGTGTTTCACTAAAAGTGGGCCATTTTTCAAACAATTGAGATAAGACCACCCACATGCTATGCAAATACTGGCTTTAAATTGAATGCTTTTATATTCAAGATAAGCTTTTGAAAATTATTGGCAAAAATATATACATAATTATCTTTAGTATGCAATAAACGTTTCATTGTTTTGCTTATTCCACAAAATGTCATATTGGAATGGGCCACTCCCAATTGCATATTTCCCATTTTGAAAACTTCTCACTTCAGTCTATTGCCGAATCCTTTAGTTGGGTCCATAAATAAGAATTCTTTTTTCCATTCAAAATTTTGAGTACGGTTTGAAGATGTTTTTCTATATTCTGAAGGTGCTGAATCAAATTTCTTCTAGGTCCAACCTCTGGGAAGTGCGAGGAACAGTGTAATGGGAATAAACATATTTTAGGGGGGAAATTGAAATCAATTTTAAAATGTGGCACCAGTGTATTGTCTTTACAAGGTTAATTTTCGTCTTGGTCCGACCTTTAGTTACTCAGCAATAGCCCTGATAAGGTTCAAGACAATCCTGGGCAAAATAGCCAATGCTAATCATTTTGTTTAAAACTGGTGTAAAATTATTGCTCACATTAAATAACTCTTTGGATGACAGCTCTGTATCCAACTTTGAGGTCAAGATTTGGGTTGACCCTATAGACAATGTGGATTCCTTGTTACATTGGTTTGCTCAAAGCTAGAGGGTATCTGGGTAGTTTTTGATTGAAATCCATCACTTATCTTACCAACCCAGAGCAATGGGAGTATACACTATCAAGAATTGAAGTCCTTTTAAATGTACATTTTGGGTGATCCCATCACATTTGTTTTATGATTCATCAGATATCACTCGAGAAAAAAGGTTTATTTCCAAAATTTTAGAAGTCGATTCTGATTTGCATATTGAGGTCATGATTGAATGAGTTGTATCGCACTGCACCGTAGGCCTGCGTTTTGTAATTTTTCTTTCCTTTTCTCCGTTTAACGGGACAGAAAAATACAAATTGTGAATGTTTCCTCTAGAGCAGATGGAATTGGCATGTTAATAATGGCATACATACATCCCTATTTGGCGAACAATTCAATTATATAAAAATCATCAATTCCCTTGGGGGGGGGGCGAGGCGTGTAGATCACAAAATGCCCCTTTAAATGCAATTTGGAAACACTTCATCTGCCTATTTAAATGTAATTCAAACCAAGTGGGAAAATGCTAACATATGTACAATATACTTGTAATTCAATTTTGAAATCCTTGCCAAAAAATAAAAAAAAACCCTTTAAAACCATCATCAAACTCACCAATTTCCCCCTTCTATGTACATTCCCAGTGCTTTGACTAAACCCCAATAGCCTGTATACACATTGTAATGATATTCACACTTTCATCACAAGCCATATGGATCTCAACTTCAGGAGGCACGTTGTACTACGGAACGTGTTTAATCATTGATTGATGCTACCCCCGCCTAACTTACACACTGCTAAATGGATATGGGGAGATACTGAGGATACAAATTTTATCTTCCAGTGCAACGAGAGTTTCCCACATAACAGTGTCCCTAAAATATGAAAATTCTGATTTTTTGCACCAATATTAAAGCTTTTTCTTAAAAATGTCTCCATGTGAAGGATTAAGCTGAAAGGTTTTTACTTTGGTAACAAAAATTGGTGAAATTTTATAATTTTCGTATAGAGCAAATCTAATTCAAGCCGATGTCTTATATTGAAATTAAGAAAATGAAAACATCGCCTTTTTTGTTGTCACTTTTAAGGCATTTCTGTAACCAAACAAGGTAAAAATCTATTGGGTGGCCTTTCTATATGAAATCAAACATATGACACACTAATTATATGGGTGCCACAAAATCTCTTTGTTGCACCTTTAATTTGCACTGCACTAAATTGCTTTGTATACTATTTCTAAGGTTTATTGGACCAACAGGAGAAAAGAAAACCAAAAGCAAGTTTTTGAACTTGCTGGCCTTTCCTATTCAGCTACCATAGGAAGCATGTGCCATGCATTTTCCTTCCACAACAGAAAATTGTAAATTTCATTTTCGAAAATTAAGAGGCACACTTCTTCTGTTAAAGTCCTCGGTTTCTTTAACCTTTTGACCCTGTAAACAACTATAGTTTACAGCTAAGATTTTTGCACCTAAATTCAAGATCATGGCTGTGATTCGTCATGATTTTTCCATAGTTCTTAGGATTTTTTTAGGGCCAAAAAATCCACCATTTTCAGCATTGTTTTTTTTTGGTAAGTTTAAAAAACCAATTTTGTGCTGTTATTCCAGGAGTTTTTTACCATAAAACCCTATCCTTTTGGATCTGATATTTTCCCACACCTTGGACTCCTCAAAACATGATATGGGTAAAAATTGGAGTTTAAGGTGTCCATGCACAAGCACAATTTTTGAAAAGGCTAATCCAAAACTTTTAACCAACATGCATGGCCGGACATACAGATTTTTGGATTATATATTGCCGCCACACAATGCAATGAAAAAAAAAACCAACACTGACCAAAGACTGTTTGTTTATATTCTCACCTGCATTTGCATGCTGATTCGGGTTATGATGTATAGTTACATACAGGGTGAGTCCAAAAAAAACTTGACCCTGATTGTGTTCCCGCCATTTTTGAATTTTTTAAATATAAATATCTACATATGTGTAAATCTTCGGAACGCTTATTTCACATTAATCTTTTAATTTGCTGCAAAGATCATCTCACAATCGGTTTAAGTAGAGGCGAGCTAACAGTCTTTCGAATCAAGAATCCTGCAGTTGAAAAATAGAGTGATTTTTTTCTGAACACTGATTTCTTCGCTGAACGGCCGTTCCATTTCAATGTGAATCCGTGACGAGCAGAAAACCGACTACTTGGATTCAACCGACTGTAGCTCGGATCTATACCTAACCGATGTGAATGATCTTTGCGTACATTAAAGATAAAGGGGAAGAAAATGACCCATCTTTATTATTGTACAAATATGAATAGATAATGGTTACTACTTTAAATTCAAAATGGCAGACACAATCAGGGTCAAGTTTTTTTGACTCACCCCGGTTTATAACTATACAAAAAGGGGTAATCATGAATTTAACTCTGTGCTATCATCACAAGCTATTTATTAAAGCACTTGGGTTTGTGGGTAGAGTGTCTACTGTGCCTAATCCCCCCCTGTCCCCTGATCTATACAACAAATAGCTTCTTCAACACTTAGCCAATTTGCCCTAAGCATTTAAGCACATCACATGAGACTCTGTAGCAAGCATGAGAGGGCTGTAAATAGAGGCTGCTTTCCTCTGCCCCAACCCAACCTCATTAAACACATTTAACAACTGTTCACATGTAACACATCTGGCCCGAAGGATTTTACATATTCTGGCGACAAATTCTCAGTGATTATTTACACCTGATGAGTGCCTGAGATGGTCATTTGTTCATTCAACCGATCTAGCAGATATACTAAGAATTTCAACACTGAATGAGTGCTTTATTTGTTTCATCCAAGTCCTTAACAACCAAGGATACCGCAAACCTGAATGCATTCATTTCCTGATGGGAGTTAATCACATCAAGTAAATGTCCTACAACAAGTGTTGATGGTAAGATTAAAGGGTCCCAGGAAGTTCAAATTAATTGATGTGGTTTTGTCAAGGACTCTACAAGGAGGGGGCAAGAAAGCATTCCATATTTGGGATGGTGATGACATCATTAGTGAAACTATTGATTTTTCAGAGAGTAATAGAAAATTCCAGGTGACTGGTTTGAATCTATTCATGACTGACTGGAAATCAATAGTTTCACCAATGATGTCACTGGTAGTGTATTCTTTTTTCTGGCCCTGTTTATTGGAATGGAATGCCCCATAAAGATTTGGAGTAGGTTTATCATCTCATTTCCTGGGACCTTTAAAGGTGCGTGTTCCAATCATCTTTGGGACTCCCCCTCAATTTACCCGGAAGTAGTATTAATTTTGATATCAGATGAAATGCCATATTTTTCTCATTGTCATCCTGAAATTTGAGCCCTCAAATCATTTCATTCCCAAGATATAAACAAAAAAATGCCAATTTAATGGTTAACCATTAATATTAGCAGAGTATTGAATAGGGCTTTGCAATATGCATTATTGTTTCTACCATAAAACTGCAAGTTTGTTTCCCACAGTATTTGATGGGGCGTATGTGTAATATCATGTAGAGAACACAATAGACATAAATCGGAACAAGCACCTTTAATAAGAATAGTTGCAAGCTGTGTCACCCAGAATAAATATTTCTTGGAAGAAATCATGTTGAAATAGTTTTTCTCTTTGAAATTTCTTCAAAAAACACAGATTTACTCAAATAGTTTACAAAATCTTGCAACGTTTGTGCAAAGTTTTGCAACCTGTGCATCATGTGTGGCTCTTGACTTACAAATTATTTTAGCAAAATAGTGATAATTATATTTTTTGCAATCAACCTGTGTCTTACAATCAAAAATACAACATTTCATCTTTAATCTCAGCTTTAGAAAAAGTCCTTTATTGAGAAGAGCCACATGGTTATCAGACATGGTACATATTGGAGACTTTATAGTGCGGAAAAGCTGAACTTTAAATAAAAACCCTTAAGAAGCTGAAAGCCATGTTATCCCCCTGTCCTAAAGGTGCACGGGAAATTTGCGATAGCAGATTCTGTGTGTGTGTGTCAGTGTATGTGTTCCGTGTTGTTAGATTGACTGTTTTTTTTTCTATCTCCTGGAAAAATGCTTGTGCCATTTGCAGACAAATTTGATCAGAAGAACCACTGGCCCAAGGTTCATATCTGATCTAGTGTCCTCATTATTTATGTACATTAATAAGCTCATTTGCTCGCCGCAAGTTTGCTCCCCGCCAGGGGGATCTTGAATGTTTTAACTTGCAGTATTTATTTTTTAGAATCATATAGTACAACCTGTGTTGATTGAGTTAGTATTATTGTGGAAAATTTACACAACCAGTAGTTTCTTAGATAATACCCTCATCTAACAAATATGTGATTTTTGCTTAAAAATAGGTAAATTGTACCATAGATAGTTATATGTTTGTCTCACTAAACCTGCCAAAACAATATTTATCCTCAAAAACTTTATTTTTTTTTGTGTAGTAATAAAACTAGTCATCTAGAACTCAAACCTAAATTGCTTAAACTAAAGTTAGAGATGAATTGGATTTTCCGTTTTCATGCAGTAAACATTCATATGTACAGTATAACAGTGCCATAGGATACTGTGTAAAACAAAAATTCGATTCCCAATTTTAAAACAAAAGTTAGATTTTCTATTTGAAGGACCTTTTTATTGATTTCTTGTCGATTTTGAGCTAGTTATTCACACAGTGATTAGAGATGTACAAGCATTATTAGACTGCTAAAAAACATAGTTGTTTGACAAAATTGCGTTGCCGTCCCCTCATCGGAAAGTCTCTGTAGTCCCAGCCTTGTAATATGAAACATGTCCAAAATCCCCATTTGGTGTCGAGTCACACATAAATAGATCTAACAAAAACACCCGAATAAAATTTTGTGGGTGGGTACATTACCCAACAGCTGTTTGAAACTTTTAGAGAATAAAATGGGGTCAATGTGCTGTTTTCTATGAAAGATGGAAGAATATTGCATGGGTTGTACCATATTTTGAATCGTGACATGGGTGTGAATCATTTAATCACCCACCAATGGGGTCCCCTAAATTAATAAGGCCAGAATGATTCTACCTTAAAAACATTGTGAAAAGATCCACAATAATCCTCTGATTTTTTATACCCAAAGATTCAAATGAAATGGCTTTGAATCACCAACGATCCTTCAGTGGGGTGTTCAAGACCCCTTTATTTCTGTCATGAGAATCCACTAAAACATAATTCACATGGTATGGACCTGTAGTACTAATATACAAACTATATACATGGATGCATGCATTCCTTGCCGTTTTCCCCGTCGTCATACATTCGGGGAAAAAAATCAAGAATTCTGCTATCCATTGACCAGCAACGACGCCCTTCATGCCTAGATACAAACAATATACAAAGCTATTCATTTATACAGCAATAAAATAAACACCAAAAAGAGTACAACATTCATGACATATTATATTCTATTATTGACATGGTAAATTGTACAAGCACTAGTAAGTTTCAATACAAGGGATACATTTTTAGAGTTTATATACATGTATTAATAAGTATACATATACACAAATGTTCAGATGATGTAGTGAAGTTGGAGAAAGTACATCTTTACAAAAGTGCAGAAGATTAAGAACATGCAAGCACGGAGGCAGAAACTGCATTTTCACAATAAAATTTGCACCATTTTGTGAAATCCAATATAAGAGGTTAAAAGTATACTATATTTATATAAAATATATAATATATATTTATAACTTTGCTACTACCAAAAAGAGTAACTTGAATATCACTTAATTAATTTGACAAGTTCATGCAGAAAGGTTGATGATTTTAAGATGGGGGGAAGCATGCAATATATAAAAATAAGATGATGGTGGAAGACTGAATTCCTGTACTTCACTACATTATGAAGCTTTATGACAGCCTTTTTCCACACATATTATTTTGTATCTGATACTGATACCAATTATTTTGTTTTGTATTTCCCATCCACAAATACTAAAATCATGATTGAGCTAAAATTGCTGGCTTAAACTGCTGGGTGAGCTATAAGGAACTTCTATACAGGGCATTCATCCCTTTAGCTTATCTTAAAAAAGAAACTCATTATTAAAGTGCCTCAATATTTCCAATAGCATTGCTTTTTTTTTTTGAACTGACAGAAATTTGGTTGGTAGTTTTGGGAATACAAAGCAAAATATAATAATTCAAAAACTCTAAGATTGATAATACGAGTAGTGGGGTTGAGGCCAAGAATCAAGTAATGCCCCTTGAATATACTAACAATTATCTCCTTATACTTTCTTTGGGTATAATGTCGCTTTAAAAATATTTAAAAAATAAACTCCTTATCAATTCTTCGTCAAGGCACATTACTTGCAGCTATATATTATATTAAAAAAATCCATCAGAACTTAATATTTTCTGTTCATTAAACTTTAGTCAACTTCACTTTTAAGGCACTTTTTGACTGAAGACATGACTTGCTAAAACATGCATGTACACATTCACACTGTTGCACACTCTCTATAACAGAAAAAAAAACATTGTGAAAATGGCCCTAAACAGGCTGAAAATAAAATTGCGTAAATCTGAAAAAATAAAAAAGCCTGTGAATTCAGGCAATAACCTGAAATTCTCATGCCTGGGTTTACCATCTTCAGCATCTGGTATAATTTGACAAAATAGACCATATTTTGAGTTACAATAACACACACCTTTGGTAGGTATTTAGTGAAAACTCATATATTGTACACCACATTTTACTTTAGTGGTAACCAAAATTTAAATGCTTTCAATAGAATGTACACAAGTGTTCTTATTGATACTTTACATTATACCACAATATAACTATATCCCAATAGATACAACTTTTGCAGTGAAACACACTAGATGTGGGTTTTTTTATACAACTATGTTAATTAATACGGTAATACCACAGACCCGTGCAAGGCAAATTCCTGGGCTGCAGAACAGCCAGGATTTTAGCAGGAAAGCATTCCCTGTTGTGGACATTGCAGCCAGCTATGTTTTGTGGGCCAATCAGATGTATGAGGTAGGTTAAGTTCATTGAAAAACAAGCTAGAGGTAAGAAATGTCCGAAATCAAGGGCAGAGTTGCTGAGTCTCCCTGCTAGCAATGGTTCAGCTTCACTGTGCTAAAACAATTGAAACTGATGAAGCAAATCTGGGGAATTGAAGCTTGGGAAAAAAATTACTGATAGTGGCTGTAACAGGGATGACCCAGTAGCTTTGATTCTTTGATCTGGGAACTGGAAGCAGATCTTAAAATATGAAGGCCACAAAATAGCTTTTGCACACTCACCGATTTATGTGAAAAATCATAGCAGCTACTGCATAATATTACACAAGCAAGATTTAACAATCAAAGTGCAAAGATCTTTTTCACTCTCGTGGGGTATTGAGGGTCAACACACTTAAACCACATGACTATCAGGTCATAAGCGGACCATCTATTCCAGTCGTTTACAAACTTCTTTATTTTTCTTGAATTTTCAGCCAGGATTTCCGGTAGATAAAAAGGGGAGTCCAGAGTTTTTTTTTTTTTGGAAAGTTACGAGGGGGGATTTCCGATAACTCTTTCATCCCCGAATAGTGGTTCAGAGTTTGGTAAGCATGATATGAGCCAGTTGCCTGCCAACGATTCAATTTTGAAATCACATTATACCAGCGTATTTGTTATATATTTGTTCAACTATGGGAACCTGTAGTTCAATTGCTGAATGCGAGAAATGGGTTGGAGTTAAGTTAACACCAAGATTACAGCACCATAGATAATTTCAATCATCATCAATGTATTAAGTGTGCTTTTGCGGTTTTAATTTCTAGCAAATTTTCATAGATCAAAAAATGAAAAAACGCTTTTTAAATAGAGAGTTGCAAAAGAAGATTAATGCAATAACGTGAGGGAATCCACATAGAGAGCAACTTGCAAAATTTTAATGGTAAGTTTATACAGTTTGTACAATATTTATAAATCTGTGGAAGAACTTGAGCTGCAAGACTTGAAACTCTCACTTGTTTCACCTTCTTCCTCCAACATCTCTATAATTCCTTGCTCTTCCTCTTCAATTAACCCATCCTTTTCTTCTTCCTCTTCCTCCGCATCCTCCTCGTCCTCATCCTTTCTTGTCCCAACATTCCTTCTGGTCAAAGCTTGTTCCCATTCTTTCCATTCCAAGCAGAATACACCATCCGTGAGCATCAGCATGACCTTTGAACCTGGATGGCGAATTTGGATACCCACCAATGAGGTCATTAAACCCGGTTCCAACGGTCATGAGTGTGACAGAATTGCTGTTATTCATAATCGACTCCGATTGGTCGGCGTTTTCAGCATTGCGAAGCGTTGCGTGAGCCGGGATGAATGGTTCCGTAACCAAGGCGATGAGATTCTTAACGGGTCCTTCATGGCAGGAGATCGCAAGAAGGGGTGACATGGTGATGGTGTCAACAACCAGGACGTTACCAGTTGTGACTCCTATATAGAGATAGTTCTCCAGTACACTCATTGTGCTTACTTGTCCTGGCTTGAACCCTGAAAAACGACAAAAAACTAAAGGTCATTGGTTAAAGCACATTTCACTTGCCCTAAATTCTTTGATAACATTTTAGTAAATTGGGATTTGTTTCAAGGGCCTTATATATTGTTTGCTACCAAATAAGTAAGACTATTAATACAATGAATTGATATAATGTGCACAAGTGAAAGCAACACTAACTAATGCAGCAAATGCAATGCACTACACAACACTGTCGACGCGAGGGGCTGCAAAGTTTGGTTTGAGTCAGCCTGATATTTAAATAATAATAATATTGAATGTCTTTTTTTCATATGATACAAGAATATATTGCACTCACTAGAACAATATTGTACTCGTCTTCGACTCGTACAATATTTTTCTAGCTCGTTCAATATATTCTTGTATCATACTCAAATCCATTCAATATTATATAAATATTAGACAGGCAAAACGACAAATGCTATCTTTTATTCTCATTACTATTTAGTTTGGGTTGTTTTAATCACTGAAAATATTTTCTATTTCAATAATATTAGTTAAAGATGGCAAAATATTCCCCACTGTCTAAAATGAACCAACTCGAACTTTATTTTGACTCCCACGACAAAACAACCAATCTAGCGAAAGTGGAAACTTATTCTTGGTTAGTTTTGGACAAAGCTAACCAAAAACGAATGTTTCACACTTTGCTAGATTCTTCTTTGTGTTGTCATGGGAGGCAAATAAAGTTCGGTCATGGGTGTGACCATTCCGAAACTGCCCATGTACTGTGTAACCTATATGTGCACGTGTAAAACACTTGTTGTAACAACATTCTGAATATTTGAAAGTATTTAAACCTGCATTAAATCACAAGTATTCCTAATATTTCACCAATCAAGTGTTTGCCAGTAATAATCTATTTATCAAATACACTTGTACACGAGGTACACAACGTGACATCCAGAAGGGGCGGGCTTAGCAGTAGATCACACCATCAAATTTACGGCATCACCTTAAAGTAACGCTTATCTTGTAAACAGTACGTTTACAAAGAGTAATAATATCTTTCACATCGTTAACCACTTGTTCATTTAATTCTTCCATCAATTCTGCCTTTACCATCACCGCTTATTCTCCTCAAGAACTATTCGTCCTTTTGGCCGTGAGTTATTGCGACATTCGGTAATTGCTGCACCGACGTCCAGTGTGTCTTCTATCTTCATGGTTTCAACCTCCACATTGCATATACACCTGTTATTACACAAAACAACCAATATTTATATCATAGTGTTGAGAAGTGCTTGTCTTTATCAGTCGATGCAATTTAAATGCCTCAAAATTTTCCGGAAATTTTTGACAAAAAAATCCTGTACCCTGACCAACCTTCCCCCAAAAAATGCAAACCTGAACATCTATTGACATATCATGGATTGTTTTGATGTATGTGGATCGTGTTCTCTACTTACTATGAAAGCCCGGTACTTGTATACACTTCCACCAAGTATCGTGGGAAACAAACTTGCCGTTTTGATAAGCGATAATGCCCATTGCAAGAGACCCTATTTACTTCTCTGCTCATATGATGGTTAAAATCATTAAATGGCAGTTTTTTGCCTAATCTTGGGAAGAATGGATTTGAAAATCTGAAATTCAAATGACTATGCGAAAAAATATGGCCTTTCTCTGATATCAAAATTGACATTACTTCCAGTAAATCAAGGGGTCCCAAGGCAATCAAACCAAGCACCTTTAAACTCTCATAAAGGAATCTGAAAAATTAAAAGTTTGTGTCTCAGGTGAGGCTTGAACCCAAACCCAAAAAATATAAAAGCAGCATCTGTAGCTGCACATGTCGCAATCCGAACCAGCAGAAGATTGTTCTTTTTGTAAATCCTAAATATGACATTAACAGTATAAAAGCTCATGCATAATAAGGGCTAGCACTGCTTTATGAGGCAAGTCAAAATTTAATGATACGTACTATTTGTGTGAGCCAAAACACTATAATATACCCTAACAGAAATCTTAAGGTATAAATGGGTACACCTTCAACATGTCCTTACCTGGTGCAACATAATACAACACATAACATGAAGACAGCCCTCATCATGACCTCGGGGTCATAGTCACTCGCTTGTTCACGCGGTTACTGGTGGGCATCTATCATGTTTTAACATCTGGTCCTTTGCTTCTAGCGCCACAGGATCTATAATAGTGATTTAACCGCCGACTTGTCCACCCACAACTCTTACAATTTGCTGTGTACAGAAAAAGAAACATACCAGGGTATAAACAGGCCAGGATTAGGCATTCACTTCTCTGACTTTGGTGATTTACAAGCAGTAAAGGTATTTAGCATCGATAATGCGAGAAATCGAAAAATGTATAAATGCATTTTTTTAAACTTATAAATCCAGGGCTGAGTGTGTATAATTCCATATAACGCTGTTAATGGAAAACACCCAAATAGTGAAAAAAAAATAAGTATTTGAAGAAATTTGTCATACAGTCTCCCGTAATAATATAACAGCATGTCGTCTCAAAATCTACACTCAGCTGATTGTGGTTTTACACCAGTACAGAATAAACAATATAACTAATCTTGTGTTTGAGGTCATACTGTTAGTACAGTTCATGGTGCACAACATCATCATTGCTTAAATCTCGGATATTCACATAGAAGGCTTTTTTGATCTCAGTCGGAATTTTGATACATACACACGAATCTAAATTAACGATCAGATAAAAGGCACTATAAACCTTGGTCTTAATACACATATTTCAAGCCTACCACTTGCATGTTATGTAGCACATCCATCCAATAACAAAAAATCAACATATGATTTTGATGATTTTTTCGCTGTTTCGTATCACAAATCGCTGCTGTCCTTTAAAGATACAGTTGTAGCCATGTCAATCAAATCATATATCACATGAACTTTATTTCAATATTATCATACAACAAAGCAAATAAGCTAATGTCATGGCTGGTATTCTGAAAGGGAGTCTCACTTTAGACCTGGGTAACCCATGGTTAGTTCGACTTAAAGGATTTATTGTATAACTCCTAATCGCACATTATATGAACTTCCCTAAATATGATGTATCAGATGGTTTGCATGGTCATTTGAGTATTCCTTGCGAGAACATCATTTTTCACGCTTAACTTTTCGAAGCAGTAGACGACTTAACGAAGCCGCCATGTTATTATTTACGCTATCTTTTTGCCAGCATCCTGTTTAGTCTTTCACACCAATTGAAGAGCTTTGGTTAGTCAAGTGTCTGCCTGTATGAAAGACTATCACGTGACGTTTTAACATTGGATTAAAAAACCGCTTAATTTACTTTCCTTTAAAATATATAAATTGATCAAAATAGCATACATTTGTGCCTAAATATTTTATAATGGCCTGGATTCTTTAGAAGGAAACCTACATCATACAAAAATGCGCTACTCGGTACATTGAAAAGTACGTAGAATGCTGAGCCGCGCAGTCGTGGGGTTTAACAACTGATCTCTATAAATGGATTTGAAAGCTGGGTTCGTAATTGGAAGCACTGATGGCCATGTTGGTCATCCAAAAAGAGCCCAGCAGGTGGTTAGAGCCGGTCATTATACAAAATGTTTCCATTTGAAATGTGGAAAGCGACATAACAGACTACCAGAATCACCAATTCAGTGAGTCATTGTTATTTCGAGTATGGGATGGCATGTCTTAAAAACGTGGCACCCGGGGGATACAATTCTGTTTAAACAGGTGTCTCGGAATGGTATGTGTTCGGTATATTGGACAAGATGGCCCGCCCGTTGCTCCATTCATCTAAATTATACAATTACTGTATGTGTAGCAATCCATTGTATAGAGCATCAGTGGTGGTTACATTGCGACTGCGATAAAACTAAATATTACGCGACACCTTTTCAAATGTCCACGTTTTCGTGGATTGTTAGTGTGTAGGCCAACTAAAACCTTGGTTAAACACAAAATGATATCGACAAACACCACTCTAACATTTTTCATATCACTGAGGTTTTAAAAAAGGGTATTTCTTGCATAAAATATTCTAAAGAACTTAGCTCTATCCTTTGGGTGATCAACGAAGTCAAAGGGATGAGGCTGTGGCAAAACCTGCACGTGATATATGCGCGTATGGGATATATTTGCGCTGGCTTCTGTTTCGGTATGCATGACGGCGTTGTAAATATACCACACGGAAAAAACATGGTAGCTTCCATGATCGTTTACAGTTGTGTAGATTGTGGTCGGATAAATCTGGGATTTTTCGCAAGGAATACTCCAATGGCCATGAAACACATCTGGTACGTGTTATTTATTTAGGGATATTTCATTATATTTATTTCCGCTAGATTATACCAATAAATCGCTTTAAGTGGACCTTTTTTTCATTCAAACAGTATTAGGAAAGTTAAATGTTAAAAAGGTGAGAAAATTCTCATGAATGTAGAATTCTGGCCCATCCATGAGGGATTTCTCACCGGTGTACAGCACACTTTTATTTAGTGGGAAGGGAAAAATGTCCACTCATGTCGACGAACCCTGGTTAAAGCGAGTATAAAGTATGACTCATTTTCAGAAAATAGCAGCTAAAGATAAGTAAATGAAATCTGTAACAGTCTAGATTATGCGTTAGAGGAGGTTGAATTTGTCCAAACTATAAACAGTGAATAGCTTGTAATGCTGTGTCTAGTGTCCGTTGGCAGCATCGATTTTGTAATAAAAGTAAACAGGATAACTGGGTGTGTGAATCATTGAATTTGCTCTATAGTCCGTGTCTCTACTTCCATGCGGTGACGTCAGCGCGAGATTTAGAGAATAAAAGATGAAATTGCGCGCCGGCAATCCACCACGATAAAATCTTGGAGCCATACCATTATGACACCATCTACGATGGCCAAAACAAAAAAATATCACTTTTTCGCATTCTTATTTTTTGTTTTTATCGACATAATTATTGGGTCAAAATATTCTAAAATCTTCTGTTTACTCATTTAAATAATTGCCACCTCTTGAAAACATAATGTTCAATCCAAGGAACCACGGTCATCGCGCGGTGATCGTCACGATGCGTAAATTGCATTTTTGTTACCAACGCGAAATGCAGACGCGTATAAACGCGCCGCTTGCGGTGATGTATCGATTACCGCGTAATTGCTGCACGTGCATCCATCTAGTACCCAGTAATGGATGGGGGAGCTTTGACCTAAATCCAAAAATTTCTGTAAAAGATAACCATGCCCCATGAATAAGACTTGATGGTCGTATCAGTATACTGCCGCAACAATGGCTTAAAGCGGTGGGCGTTTTACACGGCGGCACACCAAAGCTGGCGTTATCTTGACCGTGGGCGTAAAGATTGTCAAGGTATGACATCACTGCCCGGAGGTAGAGAAATGGGCTTAGAGTTTAGAGAAATGGACTAGAGCTAGCAAACCACATTGCTGATTGAAAGCATGCAACTTCATCCCTAATAACTGTTGTAAATAAGCGGCAGGCAAGTGAATTGTTGTGCCCTGTAACTGTCCCAAAATGATAAGTAACAAGTGTTCCCACAACTGTGGTGACTTTTTACAAACCCCCAAATTGAACGAATAAAGAGTGGAATGATTTAAACCGATTTTACTGACCACATCCTGTGCAAAGTTTACGTAGTTTCTTTGCTGACAAGTTGGATTTTTCTTAAAAAAATCTAGTGTCATCTGATGTCGCAGATTATTGAATGGGACCAAAGGTCACATGAGATCACCAAGGTCACATGAGATCACCAAGGGCACATGAGGTCACCAAGGTCACATGAGATCACCAAGGTCACATGAGGTCACCAACACATGGGTCACACCCAAGGTCCATTGTATGCAAGTGTCATGAAAATGTGTGCACATATGTGGAAACAGTGAAAAAAAAAAAAAAAAAAAAACCGCGTAATTGCTGCACGTACTATCCATCTATTACCCAGTAATGGATGGGGGGAGCTTTGACCTAATCCAATCAAATTTCTTGCTAACAAGATAAACCATGCCCACTGAATAAGAATTGATGGTCGTATCAGTATACTGCGCACAATGGCTTAAAGTTGTGGCGTTTTTACACGCGCACACAAAGATGGCATATCTTGACGCGGGCGTAAAAGCTATGTCAAGGTTATGACATCACTGCACGGAGGTAGAGAAATGGACTAGAGCTAGCAAACCAAATTGCTTGATTGAAAGCATGCAACTTCATCCCTAATAACTGCTTGTAAATCAGGCGGCAGGCAAGTGAATTGTTGTGCCCTGATACTGTCTCAAAATGATAAGTAACAAGTGTTCCCCACAACTGTTTGTTGCATATTTTTACAAAACCCAAATTAAATAATATCAAGAGTGGCATGCTTTTAACCGATTTTACTGACCACATCCTGTGCAAATTTTACGTAGTTTCCTTGCTGACAAGTTGGATTTTTCTTAAAAAAATCTAGTGTCATCTGATGTTGCAGATTATTGAATGGGACCAAAGGTCACATGAGATCACCAAGGTCACATGAGATCACCAAGGTCACATGAGATCACCAAGGTCACATGAGATCACCAAGGTCACATGAGATCACCAAGGGCACATGAGGTCACCAAGGTCACATGAGATCACCAAGGTCACATGAGATCACCAACACATGGGTCACTACCCAAGGTCCATTGTATGCAAGTGTCATGAAAATGTGTGCACATATGTGGAAACAGTGGGCAATTATGCTCATCATTATGCAATTAGGTCATCTGGTTGTTCTTTAAAGCCACTGTTTTTAAATTGCTTTAAAATGCTGCTGTTTCTACATAAATTACTGGGCATTCCAGTTGCTCAGAATGATCCTCTTGGAGTTGGTTATGTCCGTTGTTCCACAGAATAGGCCAGCAACATAATTGAAAATCTTAACACGGATCTCAACATTGACCCAGTTTTACGATCTTGCGCATCATCATAAGTGTTAGTCACTGTACCACTGGTTTTCAATTTTTTCTGTTTGTCCTTTCATTTTTATGACACTAACTGAGCATATGCTCACTGGCTTACACAGCTGTTTGGAAGTCTCATTTATTATGACAAAACCAGAATAAAACAAAAATATCAATAGCGACACTCTTTTGACAACTAATTTGGATCATACCACTGACTTCATCCTGTGTAAATTTGCGGGCCAATATGATTTTTCTCAAAGTTCTAGTTTAACACGTCTCTCTATGGGGAATTGACATATAGAGGGCGCTATAACATACAAATCCTGACCTTCAAAGGCTTATATGGCAAGATTCCTGTTTATCCTGTAATGGATTTTTCTGATTTTTGCAGAGGTAAGAGCTCTTGCATATCCCTACTTAAATCAGTTGTCAAAATTGTGTCGCCACTGCTTAAAATTATTCTAAAAATAAAAGAGACAATTTTCATGGGGTCAAACAGCTGTGCTTACCTTCCATCTTCCCCACGTTTCACCACAGTCGTCATGGAGTGCACATCTCTGCCAATGTCAATGAACTGAAATGACCATTCCTGGCCGTAAGGCACGCCATCATGCTCTGGGATGATCCAGACACAGTCGTCGCAAGCAACAAATACTTTCTGAAGTGGCGCTATGCAGACCATCTGCCGTATGTGCCGTGGCTTCCCAGGGGATTGCGAGAGGTTGATGGGCTGCCTCATGTCTTGGTATTGATGACGAACAGTGCTGGAAATGCAAAGGTAGATTGAATCAAATATGTTATGTAATGCATGAACTGTTGGTTTATTTGTTCTTTGCACGGTTTTGCCATTTTGCATGCATGGAAAGGCTTGACCTGGCATCTAGGAATGGGAGCATTTACGCAACAGTTCGATTCTCTCTACACAAACCCAATTAACACTTAAGTGCAT